>VZUI01056619.1:0-86544 GCA_013401135.1 Cettia cetti | reverse complement strand
CCGAGGCGGCGCCGGCGCTGGAGATGGAGCCGCCGCCGCCGGCGTCGCCGAAGAGCCGCGGGCGCAGGCTGTAGCAGAGCCCCATGGCTCGGTGCCCCCGCCGGGGACGGGCTGTGGCGCGGCGGCGCTGGCCTCAGCGCTTCCCGCCGGCCGGGCAGGCGGCGGCGGGCGGGGAAGGGGCGCCGCGGAGCCCCTCACGGCCCCGCTGGGCCATCTTGCATCTTCCTCCCGGGCTGTGGCGGCGGCTCCTCGGCGCCGATCACCTGACACCGACCGAGCTGCCACCGCCGGGTCCACGTTACCGTAAATACCCCAGCGCCAGCCCACCGCGCAGCGCCGCCGGGGGAAGGGCGGGGGCGCCGCGCCGGCACACAGGCGCACACGGAGCGCAGCCCCCCGCCCAGCCCGCCCCGGGGGCCGGGGTCTCCCGGATCTCCCGCTCCGCGCCCTGCGCCTCTGCCCGGGAGACCCTCGCCCCCCACGCCACCCGCCCTCCTTGCTTCCTTCCCCCCTCCTCGTTTCCTCCCTGCCTGGAAGGGCCGCCGTGCCGCCTGTGCGAGCCCCGAGAGCCGCACACACCCCTACCCCTCTCCAGGGCTATGCCCCTGACAGACACCGTCTCCCCCGGCATCCCAGGGGGAGAAGCCGGGGCGGAGGCCTCTCACTGAGAGGGAACCCGCACGGTGGCAGCGGCCCCGGAGAGGCCGAGGCAGCCCCTGCCAGCCTGGCATCCTCACAGCTACAACACGGTTCTGAGCCCCTGTGCACACACATGCGGCTCCTCGCCCACGCGCTGACTAAGGATGCCGTGGGAGGAAGGCTTTGGGTGCGACGGTAGGAGAAAATAATAGGCAATGTTGGGGTTTGCTCGCTGTCTCAGTCAGTGTTGGCAGCAATAGTACTCCAGCAGCGTGCTGCTGTGGGCTGTGGAGGAAAGGCTGGTGCTAGAAAACCAGTTCCAAGGCGGTGCCAGCCCTCCTCAAGAGAAGACCTGGAAAAATTCACGTTACTTGAAATTTGCCTCAAATAGGCTCTCCTTCTGCCTCGTGCATCTCCATGTTCTTCGTAATCTCAGCAGTCTTTTTTTCGGAGGCACGTGGCATGCCGATGAAACTGGGTCTCTGAATCTTAAATCAAAGGTCATGCCATGTGTTCAGTATGATGACTGACGTGTACCTTTAGCATAATTTAGAGACTCTAACTTCAGTAACCTCGACTACGTTAATGAATGTCTTTATTCATCCAGCATCTTTTTGGATTCTGTAATGATCTGTTGCTTTAGGTCATTGGTTTTGTCTCCTATTTTTTTGCTGCGACCAATATTCTGTTAACAGATGCCACTGTTTATGTAATGCAGTATGAAGAAATGGAGGGAGGTAAAATTTCCATACTTTTTTACAATTAATGAATTAGAGCAAATCGGGCACAGCTTTTAGTTCCTGGATATGGGAAACAGAATTGGTTTTCTGACAGATCTATTTGTGTCAAATGATTTAACAAACATCCTATAAAATACGTATTTACCAAGCAGTGAGTTGTATGTTAACATTCACTGGGAAAAAATCCCCAACACCCTACATAGGCATAAAATAAATAGATTCCTTTTAACTGGAAGTATCAACTGTCTGTGATTGCACCATACAGAAGAAATTTTCCCAGTGAAAATATTAGGAGGATGCAGTACACTCTAGACATTGCTCTCTTATACCCTTCAAAATGCTCACCAACTCTTTAGATTCTTTAGCTCTGAAAAACAACTCCATAGCTTTTGCTTCTATTGTATGTTTTAATACCTGACTCTACAATGTCCTGGTTGCAGCCTTCTTGCAAAACTTGTAAGCAGTTACATCACAGCAGAGGATATTTCACCACTATTGCAGAGCTGCTCTGCCTTGGCTCAAAACCTTTAGGGACCATAAGGGTACAATATTTCTTAGGTTGGGAGTGAAAGATTGCAGCTTTTGTCTGAAAACAAGCAGGAATTTGGATAAGAGGAATCTAAATGGACTGAGAGGCCCGGATCCTGAGATTAGTAGCTGGATGCTTTCCGGAGTAATTGGATCACGTAGGAGAATTTGCTGCTCATCCAACAGTATAACAAGACCATGAAAAAACCAAACAACAGAGAAAAACCAAAATAATGATGAAAGTTAGGGATTTAAAATTGGGGGTCCAAATGTTGATGGACATACTTAGTTTTGTGAACGTGATCCTTAGAGCTCGATGAGTACAACGGCATTTGCAGAACCATGAACTGCTTTCCAAACAGTAGAAGAAATGCCATAACCTGGCCAAATGAGTTCAGATCAGGTAAAATTTCTCCTGATAAAGTGTTTCTGGGCATGTACAGTGTGTGCTTAGTGAGTAACAGGGAAGGTGAATGATATATTCACAATTAGAGAAGAGACCTGTCAGAAAAAAATGGTACTGTAAAATCACATGCTTTGTAAGTAATTTTGAAATAGCAGCCCATAGATAGGACCTTAAAAGAACTGACCACTCTGCCAAACACTGAAATAAATACCTTATAAAGTATGTTCAGTGAAAGATCCTTCAGTGACCTACAAGAGCAAACTATGTCTTGAGAAAGAAGTCTTCCTTAATTCTTTTCTTATAACTTCTAATAAAAAACAATAAGCAGCCTGTCTTCTCTCTTTCCCAGAGGAATAGTGATCATCACTACTTCCGGATTACCATGGTCTGAGATTTTCAAGAATTTAAAGCAAAAAGTCAGTATGTTGCAGTTTTCTGATCTGAATACTCTTTGAAGAATCTTTCCTGGAATTTTTGAAGGTTAGTCATCCAAATCAGGACTTAATGACTGGCTCAGTTTTTCAGTAGCACTAATTAGCCATGAGTCTCATTGTGTTAACTGAAATTAGAATCATAGGATCATAGAACAGCCCAGGACTATCCTCTGGGGAAGTGATCCTCAGAATTTCATCTGCTTGACCTTTCATGGGAAAGGCAGCCTAGATGAGATCATCTAGTACCTTGTCTAGCTGTATCTTGAAAACCTCCAGCAATGGGGACTCTACCATGCCCCTGGCAAGGTTGTTCTAGTGAGTATTATACCCACTGTAAAAAATTATTTATTGTATTGAAATGAAACATTTCCTGGTGCAACTTGCACTCATGACCTCTTGTCTTCTCCACGTAGCTTCTTGTGGCATTTCTATTTTGTCTTTGTGACCACCCTTTAAGTACAGGGATATTGTGATGAGGTCTCTCCTGAGCATTCTCTTTTCCAAGGAGAAAAGAAGGTCACTCCTGAGCCCTCTCCATGGAGAAAAGATCTAACTCTCTTAGTCTGCTCACAGGGTAGGTTCTGCAGTCCTTGGATTATCTTTGTCACTTTTCTTGGGACCTTCTCCAGTCCATCCACATTTTTTTTAGTTGTGGGGATGGTTAATAAATAAATATCTTTAGATATGAACGTGTAGTAAACCACTTTAAACTGTTTTTTCTTTTTTGCTTTCAAAGTATACCTCTACCTAAGAAATGACTAATTAGAGGTGGTGTCCAGTCATATGCAAGAGCTGGGTATGTCCATGAGATAGCTTTATTTACTCCAAGGAGTAAGGCAAATCTAGTAAGAAAATCTGTAAATATTATTCCTAAGATGTGTCTTTACTGTTTCTTAAAAAGAAATGCAAATTATGCATTTCTTGAACACTCATATGAAAATAATTTGTGTTCTTTTCCCACTTTTATAATAATCTTGATTTAAAAATATTTATTTACACTATGTAGCTTTTTGGGTTTTGTTCCAAGTTTTTACCAAGAAATGAGTGTTTGTCGTCAAACTAAAACAAATGTAATAAATGCAGTTGCCTTGAAAATATAACTGTGTGGTAATTGAAGGGATTCCAGCTAAATGAATCTGTAAGAATTTTGATAAGACAAGGATCTTAAAGGCAAGAAGGCGGTTCTGGGACTGGACATTTGTTTATGTTCTTTTTCCTCTGAGAAGTCACTGTAGTGGTGAATGAGTTTATCCATATTCTGATACAGTTTTGTTTTTCTGTATCTTAGTCAGAATACTGCTATGAATTCAGAAACTATAAATTCAGAACTCACAGTGGGATATTATTTCTAAACGGTTTTGACATATTTTCCTTGAGATTCTTCAGAGCCTCAGTGATAATTAGTGAAAAATGCTGCAAGATTTTTGGGTTTATTAAAGAGGAAAGCAATGTGCTAGAAGAAAAAAAAAAGTAGAAAATCATGTGCCATGACAACCATTAGATATTTGCAAAACTCCTGTTGAAGTTAATTTTCCTCATGGATAAAGAGTCTAGGATTCACCCAGCTGCCATCAGATAATTATTATCTTTACCTTCTTTGATAGACACTTGTCAAAAATCTACTTGCCACTTGTGGGACAAGTACTATTATCCTTGTTCTTGAAGTTTACAATAAACACTACTGTGCCTGTGCTGCCCTACTGTATCATTGCAGGTATACAGGAAGAGGAAAACACTCCTCCTTGATATATGTTTTGCTCTCTAAAGACTGAAAGCTATGGTGCTGATAGAAAACTTGCTAGTAAGCACAGCTACAATAACAGATCTCTATGTGAAATGTCTGGAGATTTGATGAGTCCCCTGATCTCCTACCAGTCTCAAGTTGTCAAAAGACAAAAGAACACTGAAAAGACAGAAAACTGCATTTTCCCTTGGTCTTCTTCACAGGACATTGCAGGATTTATAACTCATCCATCCTACACACAGAAACAGAGACACTGGTACAAACTCTATCTCCACTCCCCTTACTGTTTTCACAGAACTTTAACCTTCACCGTAAGTTTCACATGCCACTTTAACTGGTTGGTTGAAGATTTTTTAAGGGGGAAAACCCCAGGCCTTATAGTGGGAATTTAGCTGCAACTGTAATAGTTGTAGAGCAACAGTGATTCAAACCTAATTTTATCAAATCATCTCTCACTCATCCCCATGGTGTTTTCTGCACCTTGTCACATCTGAGCATGATAGCAGTAAAACCATCTACCACTGCGCTTTGGAGAGCTCCTTCCATGTAAATACTGTAAACAATTTAGCAGCTCTTACAGCATCCTCTTTAAACTATCCTGCTGAAAAATCTAATATAAGTTTATTAAAAGTCAGGCCATTAGTGACACTGATGAAAGTGTCACTACTTTTATTGTAGTAAAGTTGCCTTGTACCTCCCATTATTAGACATTATTTTTCCTTGCTTAAAACTGCAGAAAAATGGGATTTCAGCTAAATTTCAGTATCTGCTGAAATCTGTCTCAAGATATTTTTGTTTGGTTTACCTTCTGAAATACCTCAGCCATTTTCACAAAGAGTTTAATGAGAAACACACTGTTGCAATGTTAAAACATCTTAGGATGACCAACAGATTATCTTTCTTGTATCAGTTATGGTAGATCTTTTTGCTTTAAGAGAAGTGAATACCAGGATACAGAAGACATTTTAAGCAATGTCAGTGTAGACAAGCTTAAGGGAATTTACTGCAAGTACCAAAATAAGATAAAAAGTAGGTCAGCTTGCTTGAAAACTAGGTTCTGAGCAAATGAAGTAAGAAAACAGTTAGAAAGAGATTTAAAATGCAAGTTGTGGGATAAGGTAATTTTCTGTGATACTGCATAAAGCAGGGAGAGAAAGAGTGGTAGGAAAACAAATAAAATTGGAGGTTTTGTATGCCCAGCAGTATTACCAGACAACATAATGCACTGTTGTAGACACAACTGCTGCTGTCACTGTAGCATTTAGTTTGTTGCTACTGCTAAAGGAATTTGAACAATAAACTTACAAGGCTCTTAATGATCTCTTTTAAATATCTTTGTAAAGATTTCTTTAAAAACTGCCGACCCATGGTGCCGAATCAGGGGTTTGTAATATTTTTTGTGCGTTGAACAGGGGCTTTTGCTTTGGAAAATCTGATCAAATCTGACTAAATTATGACACTTTTAAAATGTGACTTGCACAATCTGAAATACAGAGCAAAAAGCCATCACAGCTTGCTTTTACAGTGAGGAACAGTCCTACTTGCTACAGAGCTGATCTAGGCAGAGGGAAAGGACATGGCTTCAGGAACACTTCTATTAAAAGACTCTGATCCTGTTTTGCATGTGAATAATGTATGTATCAATCGCATACCGAAATTCTTTTAAGTCAGGGAAGCATGCTTTATCTGTGCAACCTCAATTCATTTCCATATAAATATTCATCACGATGCAGTCTTCAACTTCACACAAACAACTTCTCCAGACTAAGCTGTTTGTTTTGGGGATTCTGTGCTCTTGATGTGAACATTCAGCAGATCTGTAAAAAAAGTCTTAGTAAGCAATAGGGAGTTCTAGAACCTTCTGAATAACTGGAAAAACTGTTTTATTTTAGAAGATCCTTTTCGATTACTGCTTTAATGCAAAAACTAAATTAAGGCAAGAGAACAGAAAACAGATGAGCTGAGGCATACACGTAGGTCATCATACAAACTTTAACTTTCATTTTACTGGTAAACAAATTACTCTTCATTTCAACTGAGAATCAATGTAAAAAATATACTAAATAATAGAATAATGGAAAAGTGCTGTTTGGAAGGGAACTCTGGGTATTGTAGTTCAAATGTGAATTTTGGAAGCTAATGCAAAGAGAGGACAACAATATAAACAGGAATAGATGAAAAAAATTGGCTCATAAAATAATTATTTTCTGCAGTGCATTTTTTGGTGAAAATTGACAGAATTGTTAAAGTCAGAATACTCAATCAAAAAATTAAATAAGGCTACATCAGGATTGACAGTTCCTTCCAAGACTAGCCACTTAACAGGACTGAAATAGCTTACACTTGGGAAAGCAATGAAAATAGGAAAGAATTAATCAGTGCTTATTGTAGGAATCAAAGAGGAAAAGCAGGAAGGAATATTAAATGAAGAGCAGACTTTATAAAAATATGTTGACATGATGTTTGTCTAAGGTTAAAAATACTGAAGTACTTTTAACAGAAGATGAGAAAAATGTTCTTGAATTTTTATGGGTAGTGAAATTAATTATTATTTCTTTTTACTGAAAAATCCATTCAATGGTGGAAACCCCAGACCAATTTTTATAATTGTAATAGTAATTTCTTAGTCCTGTGTTTTCTAGATCCCCAGTACTAACTTAATTTGATCAACATGGGAAAACTTTCTCATTCCTGTCTTCCTTTGTCTTACTCTTATTCATTTTTTGATTCATTATCAAGGAAATAAATTTGGAACCTGAATTCTCAGCAGCCTTCCCATACTTCTCAGGACTGACACAGCAGAGAAGTTTAAATACCTCAAGATTTCTTTGCTTTGGAGGCACTGTCCCTTTCAAGCAGCTGTATGCCAATCCCAAAATCTACAGTGACACAAACTTTCCTCTCCTCACAAAATGTAAACAGAGAGGATCATCTGCTTTCTTCATCTTCTGCTTTTCTCTCCTTTTAGCTTTCATTCTCTTCTTTGAATAGAACTACCAGGCAGCTTTCAAGAACACAAGAGTGTTTAAAGTCAAAGTGCTACTAAAAATAATCATACTGCCTTGTTAATGCACATGCCCCATTGTTCCCCAGGACAGCAGGTATACCCATGCATTGCTTAGCTTCAGGTGACATCAGCACCAGATTCCTACCATTTCTCATGAAGGAGAAGTTTTCAGCTTTACAGAAGATCTCCCACAAATGAAATCCTGCAAGATGCAGTTTTTGGTAGCTGCTTTTTGGTAAGCTAGAATGAAGCCTTTCACCACTCTTAATTTTAAGAGGTTCTACCCAGGTGATACAAAGGAAAGGTTGACTAGTCTTTTATTAAAGATTTCATGCTTATTATTAAATGCTTCTGTGACACAAAGGTGCTGCAGAGTCCCTGAACACCACAATATATCTTGAATAGATGCCTGCTTATGGTGGAAGTTCATTAACACAAATTTTTGTAGCTATTAGATAATATTTATTTTTTATGTGCTAATACCAGAGATTCCGTGAAGATATGCACAGAATGTTATTCTTAAAAATACACATCTTTATATTTAGAAAAGAGGAAAAAGATGACAGAAAATGCAGTTACACATAAGCAGCAGGCTTTTAAATCCCAAATGATGATAATTATTATCAATATATAATTTTAAAAACCTACATATTTCTACCCTTAATAATGGCTTTTACATCTGAATTTCACTCTGCTTTACTTGACAGTGCCAGGTAACTGCCATCTGGTTTCATTTAAGGTATATTAAAAAACAGTGCAGTGGCAAACAGAGCCTGTCATTTGTATAGCAATGAACTTCTGCTTTCTGTATATTAGTTTTCCTCTAGTGGCCATTATGAGAAACTTCAGGTCCAACTTGAGATGGATTTAATTAACCATTATTTAGGTTGGGTCTTGCAGTAGTAACCTGGAAACACTTATTCCATTATTCACACATAAATGGCCTTAATGATGCCCTTAATGTTATTTAAATGCAGATGTAGAACTCAGCTGTTCTTCTCTAAAAGGGATATGCTTTTGTTCTTAGCTCAGAGTGCACAGCTTTCAGCACTGTTCTCTTCTGTGGGATCATGCAGGTCATGAGGCTGTCAACACCCTCAAAGCAGAGTGGGCAAGGAGGAAAAGGTGGGTGAAAAGTGTGGTACTTGCATGGGCAGGACTCACCATTTTATTTCTTGCATTATGGCTCTCACAGCAATAGTGTGTTATCATAAGAATTTTCTTTTCTGTAATAGTGACAAGTGTCCAAGCCAGCATTTAACTGTGAACACTACAAAAAAACCCCAAGAGAGTTTCCTGAGATATAAGTATTGCATGTGTCAGTTTCAGGTGGAATGTATTCCACTTTTCTAACTCATTTTTTTCTTTATTAATTATTAATATGGGTTGAAAAAAATAGGTTATTATTATTGCCTTATGTCTTTTGGTACCAAGGTAAAATCTGGCTGTAAAAAACACAATTAGGGAGCTAAGGGTCCATCATCTGCTGATCTGCTGCCTGGATTATGTAGGCAAAGATGGGTCCTGTCTTTTCTGCTGCTCCTTCCTCTGGGATACATTTCTGAAGCTGTTCAGCTGCCTGAATGGATAGCATGCATTGGCCAGGCTTGTTTGGTGTCTCTTCATGGCTGTGCTTGGGCATGATGGCAAGATCTAAAATTCAAACAAGTTTGTAACTCTTCACAGGGCCCTCAGGGGTCAGAGGCAACCTTGGGACAGGGTCTCATATCTGTGATTGTGGCAGGTGCACACCCACCCAGATCTGCCCCCAGCCAATATGTGGAGGCTGCCAGCCCTTGGTGCCGGTATTTCCACCCTTACAGCACTACTCCATGGCTGTGGCACACACACCAGGACTCCACTTCCTCACCCTGTCCCCACCCAGCAGCAGGAGTGAAGAAGGCAGGACCTCTACGTAAACAGACAGGGTCTCCATAAGAAACCTCGGTCCAGAGAAATTTCTGGACCATTACTAGGTTTGACCATGAGCCTTTACACAACCAGGTTATGGAGTTACAGAATCAGTGAGATTAGAAGAGACTTCCAAGGTCATCAAATCCAACCATTAACCCAACACTGTCATGTTCAGCACTAAGCCTTGTCCTCAAGTGCCACAACTATACATTTTTTTTAACACTTCCAGGATTGGTGACTTAACTACTTCCTTGAGCAGCCTATTCCAATGCCTGACCATCCTTTCAGTGAAGAATTTAATCCTCTCCTGGTGCAACTTGAGTCCACACCTCTTGTCCTATAACTTGTTACAGGGGACAAGAAATCCAGCCCCCAGCTTGCTACAACCTTTCAGGTAGCTTCAGAGAGCAATAAGGTCCTCTCCGAGCCTCCTTTTCTCCAGG
Source organism: Cettia cetti (assembly GCA_013401135.1). NCBI lineage: Eukaryota > Metazoa > Chordata > Aves > Passeriformes > Sylviidae > Cettia > Cettia cetti. The sequence continues at coordinate 76,689 of VZUI01056619.1, read as the reverse complement.
TTAAACAACCTCAGCTCCCTCAGCTGCTCCTCATAGGACTTGTGCTCCAGATCCTGGATGTGGTTTTCCTTGGAGCAGTGGGTCTGTAAGGGGAAGTTCTCCCCTTGGGATGGGATGCTACCAAAGGAAACTTCTGAGGATTGAGTGCCTTCACCCCAACCGTGCCTTTCCTTCCTGAGTGACCATTTTACTGCTGGAAACCCCTGAGAGATTCTTTAACCCTCTGGGTGAGGCAGACTGAACTTCTGGGTACTCTGGAGCGAGTACTCCCTTGTGTGTGAGTGACTGTGTGTGTGCTTTGGATCATCTTTTTTGTGTCCATGCAGTGACAATATTCCCAACTGGCATACCAAACTGGTAACTTGTTATATATCATTCATTGGTATCCCTCTTGTTTGTTCTGGCATTGGTTTTGGATGCAAATTAAAATTTGTCTGAGTTGCCTGAGGGAAGTTGTTTTTCTGTGCCTCTGTGGCAGTGACAGGCTTCTTTTTGCAGCTGAAGACGTTGTGCACTTGCCAATCACTGCAGTCAATTTGATTAGAATTATGTTGGTCTCTTTGGAACTTAAAACTACAGGCATCAAGAGTTTTAGAAGTGTTGATGTTGAAAAAGCACTCTAATTCACTATTTCTCCCGCTTCTGGGAAAAACAGATGGTCATAGATGCCAAAGGAGGTAGTCAGAGCTCTTTTGCCTTCTTTCTCCATCATTTTGGGAGCCTGGAGATGCTTGTAGGAAGAGAGCAGCTGATATTAGTTCTGTAAGAGGTTCCAGATCTGTAAGAGAAACTCAATAGCATTGGAAAACTGTGTTTTCCCTCTCTTTTAGGAAAGACAGACTTATTGTTTTCCCAGTTGTTATATAATATAGTTTCTCTGTGCTTCATTGAATTTGGCTTCTGATGAAACAGAGATACATGCAAGTTCTCAGTACAGGGGACCTAGTATTGCTCAACTGGATTTTGGATACTGGATGAAGGAGGATACTATCAGGATCCTTGTCTCCAAACACAGGGCCAAAGGAAGAAGAAGGAAAATAGTACACAGAAAGCAAAGAAGTTCTGGAAGGTTGCATGGGTACAGTGATTTGGGAGGCTGGAATAGATGTGAAGGCTTTGAAAGCCATAAAATCAGTGTAGGTCTCAGACCAAAATTACATCCCTTACCATAAACTTGCAGTGCTTTCATACGTAAGGGTTGTTTCCATAGTGAGAACTGTGAGAGAGCTCAAAATCAGAACTTTAAAAAGAACCTATCGGGTTTTTTTTTTCCCTTTTTGCTGGGCTACTATAAAGATTGTTGGGTATCATTTGAATCCTGATTGTCAAAGCCAGAGTCTTCCATTACACTGTATCACGTGAGATTTTTTGTTGGGAGCAAAACTCCAAACAAACCAACAAACAAACAAACTCTCTAAAAGTACATCATCCTGACAGTGGCAACTTTCTATACTGTTAGTGGTGTATTCTTCTAAATAATGCCATTTTTCTGAAAGACCTTTGTAGAATGAAGGATGCAGGATTGATTATACATGTGCATTTTTCTACAGTGGGGCAGTGACTAAAGCTAGCACAGTGCCAGTCAGTGCAAGCTGTAAATGGCAAGGAAAGTAATTTCTTTAGAAGGGTGGTATGTTCCTACTTGAAATGCCTAGATAGACTGTACTCTTAACTGGAGATTATCCTTTGTCAGAGGCAATGAGTCCTTTTACTTTTAAAATACCAAGCTGTCCTTATCTCTCATTTCTTTTGATGCATAAAAAATTACATTATGGAGTGAAAGTGCCATCTGTGAGGTAATTTTCAAAAACATCTACAGAATGGCTCTTCATGTTCACACTTTTCTCTCATTTTGAGAGAAAGCTGCATATCTTAAGCAGCATGTTGCACAACACAAATACACAGCCTTTTCCAGAAATATGCCCATGCACACTATGTAAATGTAATGTCATATTGCACTTTTCAGTTGTGCTAGTTAGAATTTAGTCTGTTTAGATGGATTAATGGGCTGCTTAATTTCTCAGCAAGTATCTCTTCCTGACAAGTGCATTTGCAAGGTAAGTCTTGGGCTAACAGGAGATTCTGCATAGGATGTTCCTGAAGCATTATTGAGATATAAGTAAAAGTTTCTTTGACTCTATCACAATATCTCTAAAATAAGGGGGGGAAAGTCAGTTCATCCAGAGTCCACTGTCACTCTGAAATGACTGCTTATTGTCAGAAATCTGATATATGCTAATCCTATTCATATGTCTTTGTGAAGTGGCATTGTTGTACTGTGTCCTTTATATGAAACGCAGGAAGTCCCCAACAAAGCATGAATATTTCTCAAGTTCAAGACTAAAAGCACCATGCCACTTGAGGGCTTAATATTATTTCATAGTGGATAAATCCAGTACCAAAAATTAAGTTCCTGTTTGCTAAATGTCACTCTTCAACAAGGCCAGGTGAATTTTAACATCTCCAGAGTAGGAGCTGAGTCGATGTGTCAGGTTAAATGTAATAAGGAGGGTGCTGAACCTGAATGAATGATGAAGGGTTGATCTGGACTAGGAAATCAAGAAGGGGCATTTGGTGCTGGCTTTCCTTTTATGAAGGCAAGCTCATGGTGTTGAAGGGACATGAGAAGCAGGGTCCAATAGCCAGGCAGATCCAGCCAGTGGCAGCTGAATTTGAAGAAGAGAAAGCTAACTGTGATAGGCAGAGGTGCAAGTGTTGCTGGTCTTTTCTGTCAAGATGTCTTATTGTGAACCTTCTGAACTGTGCCATTTACTTTGTATTGAAAAGCCCCCTCAGGGAAAGGGATGTCTCTGCTAAGCTCTGGGGGTCATCTTGTATTGATGACATAAAAGAACACTGTATGATAGTTCTGGAGGCACCTCGTGTAGGCAGCAGAATGAGGAGTACAGCTAAACATTCCAAGTAAAGAGAAAGCTTGGGAGAGAACCTTGCTAGAGACGACAAAAGCCATCACCCTTATCTCCTTAGACACAAAATGTTAATTTTGTGATAAAGATAGATAAAACTCTACCATCCACCTCTACCAAGACAGAGTACACAAGACAGTTTTTACTTCTGTTCTTGTGGATTAAGTTGTTGTGGAGTGCAAGGCTGCCACAGGGAGCTACAGAATGTATGTCTGTGTTCCTGTGTCAGCAAGGTGGCTCCTTGGCCTCTAATCACTGCTCAAGGACAAGTCTTTCGTCTGGATGTTCATTGTGCAGCTGTGCCATGGGTGTGAGTGACCACAGTCTCTGAGGTGTCAATTTCTGCTGGAATGATTAGAAATCTCTGCTTTGCAGCAGTGTCAGATTAGAAACCTCTGCTTTGGAGTGGTGTCACAACAGCAATGGGATTGCTTTTGGCTGTTCCTGTACTCAAATAAGACACAAGAAGCATGCTTTACAGTCTCTGGGCTGTCTTTGATCAGCTTCAGGCAAAATAATTATAGCTTGTATTTTTGCAAAGCATCTGGGGACAATTTCAACGAAGAGTAGAAAACCTACTAAGAACAAATGTAATTTTGTGTGCAGCATATTTTGATAAAAATATGTATATGGTACCTGTGGACACTCTGAGGAATTTGGGCCCAAATAACAATTCATTCTGTTTGGTACACCACAAAATGGAAATAGGGATAATGCTCTTTTTTGCCCTTTTTTCTTGTTTGCATCAACTTAGCTCAGCTATTTAGACATTGTCAGGACACACTACCATAACACTGTTTTTGTTATAGTGTGCAAGAAACAACCATTATTCTAGGATTTAAGTTCTGCAAACAGTTGTGCAAGGATAAGGCACACCAACATATACTGCAAAAGGAAGCAGAGTAGGATAGCTGCAAGTTTTCAAACCTTTTACATGCTGAAAGCTGGTTTCAGAAAATGTGTTTATTTTTTAGAGAGGAAATTAAAAAAGAAAAAAAAAAAGGCTCCCTGTTGTGCTTTGGCACTTTGCCTGTCTCAGCTTTGATGGAGCGGCAAGCACCCTGCAGTCTTCCTGGAGCAGCAGCAGGGTTCCAAAGTCGGGGGTACGATCCTACATGGAAAAAAACCACTGGAATTCTGCTGGGGATTGTTTTAGTCTTGGTCTCTTGCCTCTCTGTTCCACCCAGAATGGGAGTTTTGAGTCAGAGGCAAAAAAAATCTGTTTTGGGGTGTGCTGTTTGTCCACTCCCCCACAGCTGGCTGAGTACTGTTCAGGACATTTCTCTATCCCAACTTTCTTCAAGCTTGGATTATGTCATCCTTTTTGAATTGTCAACTTACTGGTGCAGGTCTGTGCACCTCAGCTCTTGAGGTGCACCACTTAGTGTTGTCAGAGGGCAAAACTAAGGGATTGTATTGTATCATATCATGTCATATCACGGCATCTTATCTTAATAATCATTCTGTTACTGCAGTGAAAGAACAGGGTTAAGTGTTCACGTCATCACCCCTGCTGCTTCTTAATTGACTGAAACAATCAATTTCTATTTTTCACATGCATTTATTTTTTACAACTCATTGATTACATCATGCTCATCATTTTGATCTGCTTCTGTTTTAAAACTATGTCTTTTACTTGGTGCTTTGTAGCATCAGCGATATGGTTATTTACAAGGAACATGGCTGATACTCTGACCTAACCCCAGGTCTAAGAATAGAATGTGCAAATTTACAAAACACTGGGCTTTGTTAACTTAGTGCTCTATGCTGTGCTCAGGTAGGAAACATTCATCTCCAGTATATTGGTGTTCTGTCGCTCTCTGATAAGGTATGCTAAAAAATAGCAATCATGCTGAAGCAAGCTGGGTGAGTGAGAACCAACAGAACCTTTTAGATACATGTGCAGAATTTAGAATCCACATTTAGAATTAGGTGATTAGCAAATTTGTTTCAGTTATGGAATACCCAGTTTAGCCTGAATTTCATGCCCACCTAACTATAAGTTTTGTGATGGCAGTCTTCTGTATGAACTAATTGCTAGATTTTCAGAGTTTCTTGGTGATGTCCAACTGATTAAAAATAGCCTTTGAGATCCAACATCTACCTTCAGACTAGGCTTCAATAGTGTTATAGGGGGTCTAAGCAATAAAAGAGGAGAAACTAAGCAGGACAATATTGCTAGAGTGGACTGGCAGCTGTTATTATTAAAGAACAAGCTGGGAGAAGTAATTATGTAGATGTACTTGTCTAGTGGTATGGCTCAGGAAACAGGATTAAACCATACTCTCCAAAGTTGTATTCTTATTCCCTGGATCAGCTTTATCCGTCCAAACTGTCAATGTTAATATCTTGTGAATGTTACATGCCTTTGAGGATGACAAAATATAGGCAAGGAAAAGAAAATATCAGTACATTTGCAGTAAAAGCAAATTCAATCCTTCCTCTCCTTTTGTGAATTTAGGAAAAATATTTGCTATTGAGCTCTAGGTGAGTTGCTAGATTTTTTTATATACAAAAGTGACTGCAAGTCAACTTTATCTTTGTACGCCTAGGAGAATGCCCCAGTTTTCAACTGTGTTATAAAGATGCAGATTTCTCCCAGGTACTATATTAAAAATTCTCTGTCTCATTTTGGGCTGGTGGAAAACATTTTGATCCTAGTTTTCCTACTTATGCAGTTGACAGTATACCAGTAATTACACCAACTGAAAATACCTGAGATAGAGAAGGTTTTAAACCATTATGATCAGACCTGGAGAAGCCTACTGTTGCCTTGACCTTGCACATCTCTTTGAATTTAAAGAAAGTAAATCCATGAAAGCACGATGACCAAGTTTTATTAAAAATAGCCCAACAACATTGGGTTGATGACTACATCAGCTTCTTAGAAGAAAGCAAATGGCTTTCTATGTTTCATTGAATTTTCACTCTTTTAATTTGCCTTTGCAGCCTAGTTAATCTAGAGGAACCTTCGGATTTTTTGCTTTTTATTTCTAATGTTAAAAGAGATAGGGTCCCTTTCTTAGGATGTTTGTGGACAGATTTCCTGGCATCTGTAGGAAGAAAGTGGAGAAAAGGGGTCAGGAAAGTTTTCATTTAATTGCTATTATTATTAAAAATAAATCCAGCTACATTTTTATTATTATTTTGAAATATTTATAGACTTTTTTTGGTGGAATGATACTTTATATTCGAGAGCTTGAGCCCAGTCCAATTTCTTAATTTGTTGAACTAAAAGAGGCACAAAATCAAGATTTCTCTTCTAGGTGGTAGCATAGCTTTACCTATTTTTGTCCAGTATTAAATATTGTTTCTATAATATCCTAACCTTTCTTTTTCAATGGTGAAATCTCAAAAAGTTTTATGAGTATTTTTCTTTTCACTTTCATATAACATCTTTGTGAATTCCCACTGGATTTTCTCCCATATCTTTCCAATGGTCATTTACTAGTGGACCTTAGAGATACATGGAGTAGGTGGAGAAAACTTTTTCTGTACAAGTATTCCCTGAAGACAAAGAATATATGTGATCTGGAAAGGAAATAAATGTTTATGAGAAGGAAATTTTGTTCAAAGATTTCTATGGGAAATTCAAAGAATGCAAAAAAAAAAAAAATTAAAAAATTACTATTATTAACTACACCCTTAGTGTGTGAATAAACCAAATGCCTTCCAAACTTCTGAAAGTTACATGGCTTGGCTCCTTTGTAGCACAAGGGGGCAATGTTGGCCTTAGAAAGAGAATTTTTCTCTTGCCTCTAGTCTAAATGCCATACCTGAGTTAGAAGTAACAATGATTTCATATAGACCTGAGAACTGTTTTTTCATAGAGCTGTCTCACAGGATGGGTGACTTTTCACCAATTTACTTAACTAAAGTTGTGAGACTATCAGGTGATGTCTAATGAATTTGTGATCCTGATTCCAGCCCAAGGAATGTAATAAATTTTACATCATATATAAAGGCTATAGCTTTTATAAAATTTACAATTACATCAGAAAATATGAAGTCATCTAGGAAGAGTTTTTTGAGATTTATAGCAGCTATTAGGTCACACTTTCTATGCATTCTAATTTCCATTTCAATGAGATAAACATTTTCTCCATGAATTGCTAGCATTCCTTCTAAGAAACAACCAACCAACCAAGAAAGCAAGCAAACAATCAATCTTTATCTTTTCCTTTTCTTCCACACTGTTATGCAGGTTAAGCAGACATTTGGATGAAGTCACTACAGCTATTTAACAGATATCCCCTATGTTTGACTGTATTAAAAAACTGCCATATCAGTTCTCAAGAAACACTTTGTTTCATCAAACTAAAATACTGCTACCAAGGTGGTAGAAAATAGCTGAGACAATAAAATATAGATAATAAATAAATAATAACAATGAGAAAAATAGTGTTTGTGATACTTGTTTTGTACTACAGAAATTACAAAAATAGGGCTAGCCAAACTTATTGAGATTAATAGACAGAAATATTTTACCCTTTTCTTATTGCTTAATGTGTGTTAAACTAAGGATGCTATATTGAAGAGCTGCATATCATTAAAACAAAGCTTTACTGGTAAGAAATAAATTTCATGATGTAATTATAATTTTTAAAACGGAAGTATGCCCTCTTACTATCAGAATTTTTAGTCTGACAATATTCTGGAAAATGTGTAAAAAGTGCTTTCAGTGCTATGAAAACAAGGATCCCCATAGATGAGTAGTTAATGGAATTATTTTCTCCATTGAAAGTACGATATCCTCCATAATAATGAAAAATATTTCTTCAATTATCTAATTGGTGGATTAGTTGGACATATTTATACCTACTTTCAGAAAATAGAGAGAGATGGACTGTTATTGCTTTATCATTGGGAGTATTCAATACTGCTTTCAAATAAAATTATTTGTTTTTCTTAAAGTTTCTTGGATTGAATAAGTCTCATTTATTTCCTTTTTTTTGTTTCAAACCCTCAGTAGTCCCTCAGCCAGTTTTACAGCTGCCTGCTCTGTACCTCTGACTCAGAGCAAAGAAAAGGAAGGGGAAGGAAAAAGGAATTGAGCCTTCCTCTAGCTCTTGGCCCTAGCTGAACATAAAAGCTGCTAGAATTTTGTTCTCTAAAGAGAGGAGATGACTCAAAAATTCAGGAAGGCAGTGCGTGAGTGTGAGGAAAGCAAAGAGAACTGATTCCAAGTGAAGCCCCTAGTGGTGTGTAGAGAGGGTGAAGGAGGTTGCCAGTTCATCTGCAGAGGAAAGGAAGCTCGGGAGGAGAGAGCACAGAGGGGTCAGAATTAGGAAGGGCTGGTAGGGAAGCAAGCAAGCAAGCAAGCAAGAAGCAGAATCATGGGAAGTGGAAAACTGAGCTTTTTTGATTGAACTTTTTATTGTTAAGCTGCGATATTGCCAGTGGGATCTGGGTATTCTTTCTGTGGGGTGTCCTGTTGAGAGCCTCATGTGGTATAATATTATGAGGAAAGGGAATGAGCCATTTGTGATTTTTGTAATTTACTGTGAGCAGAAAACATAAACATTAGCCTGATCAGTTTTGAAGCTTCTGTTTTATGACATTGCTGTAAAAAACTCCCTGAATATCCCAAAATCAAGTATTGATTGAGGCTTGATGCTGGGAGGGTGATTCATGTGTGTTTGGGGGGCGGATTTCTTGCCTTTGAGCCCACACAGCTCTGCACTGAGCAGCATGCTGCCGTGGGAGGTGCTGTGTGTGTCAGGAGATGTGTTAAAACCAAGGTCTCACAGCTCCACCAGAATTCCATGGCTCTTTTCATGGCGCTGGGTGTTAACTCTGTAAACTGGCCAAATGTGTATTTGAATAATTATACTCTGCCTTCTGCAGAACATGTTCCAGGTAGTTTGAATTGGAAAATATTTTTCTGTTTTGTTTTATTAAGTGGGGGTTTCTAAAAGAGCCTTGTAAAAATTGGTTATAAAAGAATCTGTTCTAACTCAGTTCTACCCCCATTTCATTGAAAGGTAAATGACCAGTCTCAGCTTTCTTTTATAACATTATTGAAGTACTTCTGATAGAACTGTGTTTGTCATTTTCCTTGCCCTCCTCAAATGTGTAATATTGGAAATCCCCAAGCTATAATTCAGGGGCTGTATAGAATTGGTCAAAATCAAAATTAGAAAATGCAGTTAACATTAAAAATGCATTCAAATATGCAATATTCAAGAAAACTGAGAATAAGTGACTATATGTTATAGAACTACTGTTATCACAACACATAATGGAATCCAGGAGAACTTTGCTTGAGCAGAGACTTCAGGACTTGCTCTGTTTTAATTGCTTTTAACAGCATTGTCAACATGTCTAGCATGTTTCATACAAAAAATATGTCCTTTGGAGCTATGGCAATTTCATTTTAACATGACCCCTATTATGTCTCAGGATATGCCTGAAATAAGTTACAGTAATTTCTGGAAGCAAAATGCTTCCTTCACCATAAGCCTCTCAGGGTTTTCTAGACTTAGAACAATTTCCAAATCGTGTCCACAGGTTCTTTGAATGGAGATAACATATAAAAAAGATGCTGAAGTCTGCAGTGTCTTTTAGTAGTGCTTTTAGGACTGAGGACAAGGCTTATAACTAACTAATCTGCAGACTATCTGCACTGCTTATCTGTTGGGGTATCTCTTAGAAAACTTGTTCCCCTAGGGGCAAGCCTCCCTCATGCCTGCAGGTTGCTCAGGCCAGATTATTTCCAGTCTGGTTGGGCTGTGGCTATGCATGCCTGGTGAGCTGTTTTCCTGCGTGCCTTTGTGCTGGTGTCTGACAGCACTAGAAAACAAATGCCAGGCAGACAAAAAAATCCAGCACCATTTCTTGAAAGGCTGTGGTGTTGTGTTCAGGCAAGGAAAATAAACAGCCTGCGAGCACATCAGGTTGTCTGCAGGCCAAATAAGAATTTGGAAGCAAGGTTTTGGGAAAGCTGTTTTTTTTAGGTTCTTCCTGGCAACTTCCAGATCAAGTAGGGCATAGATGTAGACTGGGAAGTTATAATGCAGCTTTCACAAGAAATAGGGTTTTTGCCCACATTTTGAAGGTTTTTTCTTACTGTCCCATAGAAGCCTCTTGAGAAATAATGCAATGAATCCTGTTTTCTGTTTCCCCTTGTCGTTCTCTTAAATGTTGAAAAATGTGCAGCATTTGCTTGTTGACGCAGTGGTGGTTTGACTTTCAGATAAACAGTCTCAGTGAACTCAAGGTATTGTCAAGCCTAGCTTTTCACATGTAACAGCTCTGGGAATTTAGTCATAGTTGTTTTTGCAATCTTCTCAAAAAAATGACTAGGCTACTTCTTCAGTCCATTAAATATGAACTTTTAGAAGATGAGGGAGCCGCAAAAAGTCTAAAAATTTGCTCTATGTTGCCCTTTAAAAATGTAATTTCAGCTGTTGTATGGTCTACACCTGTGCCTATCTGTTAGTGAACTCCTGAACTACCTTTGGCAGAATGTACAGGTTCTCTACTAAAAGGCTTGGCTTCCTCAACTGAAAGTAATTAGTAAAAGAGTAAAGCTGAAATTTTACTTTAAAAAAATATTATTTCTTGCATGGGACAAAATTACATCATGGCCTTAAATGCTTAACAAAGAACAAAAGATTCAGTTAAGAAGAAATCAGTTGAAGTCTAAATAATTTACATAATTTTTCAGAAACCTGTCTCATAGAAATATTTTCTAAATTTAGGCCATTCTTTTGCATATTTTAATGCAGGAATTCTCTTTAGCAGGAAAATTTCAAACTGACACTCAGGTCTGCTCTGCTTAACTGTCAGGGACAGTTCTTTTATTATGTGCCACTGTACAAACTGATTTGAAGCTTCAGCTGATGCTCACTACAGTCTCCCTAACCACAGGGACAGCATAAAAGTCACAATTTCTGGTAGCTGTTGTCCTGTAGTGACAAGAAATAGAGATAGATGCTATAATAGAGAGAAAAATACAGCTACAGGTATGGAAGATGACATATTAAAGGAGGCGTGTGTGTAATTGGTTTAGCCAAGGAATATTTTGGAGCTCAGCAGTCCCAGTTTTGGAGGCAGCATGTGTTGGCAGAGTGGAGGAGTGTGGGTTGGTCTCCTCACTGCCATCTCTGGGCAGCAGCCTGAGGCACTGCTGGGGCTAGACAGGCAGCACCAGCATCTCTGCTCTCATTTCAACCTGCAGAGGTGCCAGGGGTATAATTGCTGTTGGCAACTTAATCCCTAAGCATAGATAACTTGTGCTCATGAACTTGTCTTCAAAATCTTGTGAACCTTCTTGTATTTTTCCCATGTTGTAACTTCATCTGTGTGACACACTTTGAGATGGCGAGTTTTTATGAAAAACAAAGGCCCTTCATTTGAGAAGTGTTAATGAGGCCTTAACTCTTTTTTTACCCTCTGTCAATACATTATATTGTCCTCAGGAGAAGGCGTGTTGTCATCCAAAGCTTTCCCCCTTTCCCAGCACACTGAAAACATTTGCCAAGCATAATTTTGTGGATATCAGCATCACAAGCATGGGTTAAATGGCTAAGAAATAAGCTTTATGTAATTTCTTTTTAGCTCATTGTGTTTGCACAGCACAGGTGGCCTGCAGCTGTGGTAAATCTGATCCTGCAGTGACACGTAGTTCATGCTCAGGCAGCTGGAGCACAGTAGGTCCAGTGCTTCCAAGAGAGTACATGGTGTGCAGTCTGAGGTTTTCCTGAACAAATTGCATTTATGGGGTCTGTGCACTATAACCCCAGGCAAGCCAGAATGTGTGGTAACAGGCAGGAGTTACTGGGCTTACCTACTGATCCGATTAGGCTATGACATGTAAGGAAACTCTAAGAACCCCCTGGACGGAATTTACAAGCTTCTATCCATGAAAATAATATGAGAAAATCCTGTGGAGGCTACACTGAGAGTCATCATGGATCTCTTTGTACTTTCTGTTTTTTGCTGTTCTGCAGTTAGCAGCACCCAAGATTTGATATGCTGATTAAAAGAAATGTGTCCTAGTTACCTGTTCAGGAATCAAAAAAACCCAAACATCGACTTCCTTATTATGTCTTGTGCTTTTGGAAGAAGCTTTGCTCTGACTGTCAAAGGTGTAGGATGTGAGATGGAATAGAATCCAAGCTTACTTAGAAAATGGCTGAAATATTACTTTTATGCATATGTATGTGTTAGTGAGGATGTAGTATAACCTTGAAAATTGCAATGGAAAATGGGGAAGAGGACATGCAGAAAATCTTTAGTTTCTGATTGACTTTTTGGTTGCTCTAAATCCCTACAAAGCCCATTAGTTTGCATATACTTAGTTCTAAGCAGCTGAGTGATGGAAAAGGTCCTTTGCTTCAAATTCCATTTTAGGATGTATTTTTTCCATCAGCACTGCTTATCAGTGTCTGTACTTCCTTCCTCAGCTGCAGCTGCATTGAAATAAGCTTTGAATTAGCTCAGAATTTGCAAAGTACCAAAGGAAGCCCTTTGTTTACTACCAAGGCTTGCTGGTGGTCTTTTATGCAGACACTCAAAACAGTATCCTACAAGCAGACTTTGAACATTTCTCCCTCTTTCTTTGCCACTGACTGATATGTCACCTGTAAAATGTACAGGTTGTGATGAGTTGAAATAGTTGCAAACACATTGGGCTCACTGGTCTTCTTTCCAGCCTTTTGAGCTTACTTTTTTACTTACTAAAGCTTTCTTACCAGTCCTTAAATCCATTGCTGCCACTGGAGCAGTGGGAGCTGGCAGTGCTGGGGCACACAGTGCCAGTTGAAATCTGCCAGTGCAATACAGGATGACAAACTGGCTCAGCAAAAGCTTGCATGCCAAAAGCCAATATCCCCTCTACACAAACCCATTATGGTTGGTTAGGAAATATTGTCAAGCTAAATAGTTTCTGGGTTTGTTTTAACCCTGATTGCTTTAACACTGCCCATGGAATCTTTTGCAGTCTACTGGGGTTGTCTCAAACTAGTTGAAGAGGAAGTTTTAACCACATTGCTTTAATTTCTTTGACTTTTTAGACTAACATTTGCAAATGTGCTTTTGGACTCTTCACACATACACTTGGGAGATCATTTTTCCTAGGAAAATCTTTAGGGTCAAATGAATTTTCCATATGGGGATTCTAGTCCCTAGAACCATCTCAAGAAATAAGAACTATCAAGCTAAAGACACTGTACATTTAAAATAATGTTCATCTCACTTAAGAGGTGAACGAGGGTTACTTCCTTTACAGCAGCTTGCATGTTGAAGATGTGCTGTGTTTGTTCTGAATTCTTTGAAATTAAATCAGGTGAGCAGTTTCTGGTACAAAAAGAATTTTTTCAAGCTTCCTAAAAGTTATTGATAAAAATTTGCTATAAAAGTCATCACAAAGTCTTTGCTCCAGTGACAAAGACACTAAGTCTAGAAATACAGCAAGAAAAACAAATTAGTGAGATTTGTGGAAACCAGCCTTCAGTCACTTGTTCACATCTTTCTCTTGCACGGTCAAAGAAGTGGCACAATGTACTTTCAAGCTCAATATTATCTTAGTGGGTAAAATGACAATATGTGTCATTTTCCAGCTGTAAAAGCAGATACATTGACAGAGAAACAGATTCTATACAAGGAATTACTTTTTTCTCTTTTTGTCTTTCCTGAATTTTGTTGTGGTGCCCTGAAAATGGCTAGATAGTTCTTTCATTTTAGTCCTTAGATCCTTACAGTGACTGCTGTATATCACATATACATTTCTATGCTCTAGACAATATCTTATCAACTTGGACTCTTCTCAGAGAAGAGAATAGAATAATAATTTTGAGGGGCAAAGTTGTCTCACACACTCAAATTGACCTGATATATCTTGTTCCAGAATTTTGTATTTCTCTTAATTAATAATGAAATTAGACAACTAGTTGATAAGGTTACTTCTACTACAGAGGTTCAAAATTATGTACAATAAGATCTTATTCTATGAATTTCAATAGGGTTATAGGAATTGATATGCTAACACTGACCTTTCCTGGTAAACATCTAAACATCAAGGTAGGGACAAAACTCCCATAATTTAGATGTAAGTTTTGGTGGTGACTGTAACAGAATTTGGGCTTTGCTTTTCCTTATTTCTCCTACTGGAAGATCTCTATTTAACTATTTTCAAGGATTGTTTATTATCTATTTTCTCTTAAAAATTCTTCTTTACATGTTATCTTCTCTCTTTAACATCCATTCTATTTAACATCCTTCAAACCACCTTTGTCATTTTGTGTTTGCTGCCAGCCTTCATCTTTCTGGACTAAACAAACCAGGATCTTTTTGTAGTTGATATTCTGGTGTACTGCAATCTCTAATTTCCCTAACATGCCTTTCAGTATTCCAACAGCTGTCCTGAGGTTGGACACTTTGTGGATCTTCTTTTACTGTGTGACGAGATCTTATTTCATAACATAAATGGTTGCCATTATTTACTAAATTTTATGGGATTTCTCTAGCTTAATTTCTCAAATCTGTATTTTAATGTCATTTTGCAGTCCTGCACTATGTTTACACTGAAGGTTAACTTTTTAATAAAAGCATTTAACCAGCTTTTTTTTTTTTTTTTTTGGCCAGAGTGATTACTGCAAATATGAAATAACCAGATCCAGAAGGCCATTCATAATGTCCTTACATTTTAATAGTTTTTGCTTTCAGCACAGTTCATTACTCTTTTCTCTTTAATTAGATTCAAATGCATTCCAAGTGCTATTAACTCTTCCATTTTCTATTGTTTTTTTAGCTCTCTATACAGACTGAATTTTGTCTGTCCTATCAAGTGCAGTTATCTCGCCAGTTTTACAGTTGTAGTTCACTCTATTTTTCTTTTTTCCATATTTTTATTGCACTTCTTTTCTGCCTACATTTTATGTCCCATTAGCATGCCTGCTGTTGAATACTATCTTTCATTTATTTTTCAGTACATTTACTTGAATATTTTGATTCTTTCTAGAGGCCTTCACGGTTCTTAAGAGGATGATATCTTGCAACATTATTATAGGATAACCAAACTGCAAAATGGAAAATAAAGAGAGGGAAACTAAAAGATCACTTGTGAGGCTGCCTGCAGTACAGGGTCAATGAATCAGCCACTTAAGAAACCCCATTTGTATGAAATTAAACTCTTTTGTTAGTGTGTTTGTATTTCAATTTCTTTCAATTATTTGTCAGAGATCTCTCTGAGGCAGGTTCATATCATGAATGTATGAACTGAATTTTTTAAATGGTCTGTTTTGTTTTTAATTTACTGTTTAGTTAAAGCTGTTCTTCATTCCTCTTGGAGGCTGTGCCATTATCTAGTGTGTAAAAATGCCATTTTTACTATTCGTGAAAGCACCTGGTGTGCTTTTAAAATGGTGTAAGGCTTATGAATGCATCTTTACCACATGGTGTATTTCTGAATAATCCAAACTATTATCTACAGAATTTTACTGCAGGACAATTATATTTATATGGTATAAAAATACGTATCACTGCAGCCTGGCTTTTGCTTCCAATTCCCAAAAATGAAATTGCAACAAATGTTGGAAAGAGGTAGATTTTTTTTCTTTCTGCCTTCAGTCACTTTCTCCAATGAGCTGGATAAGTACTCTGTAACTGGACTCTTTTGGCTTCTTTTACCACTGAACTAAAGCCAGATCTATGAATTAATTCAGCTTTTACCTCTTTTAAAATGGATGAAATCCCAATGAAAGTCCCTTAACATAAAATTATTTCATAAATAGCAGATTTAGAGGCAATATAAATACAATTATTTGGATGGTTACATCTCTTCTTGATAAAAGAAAAGAAAATCAAAAGTGAATCACTACTTGCCCTTTACAGTTTTCTGTGTCGAGACCATTGTTATTAGTCACTGACACTTGGAAAGACAGCAAAGTTGGATAAAAATCATAGCAATATAATAAAAAAGCTCTTTGAGTAGGTTTGTCATTCATCAGTTAAAACCAATTAGAAAAAGAGGAAAATACCTGCCAGTAATAATGCTTGACCTAATCATTAATGTGGCAGTCTTTGATTAACCTGACCCATGCAATAAAACCATTCATGAAAATCACATATGTACTTAAAATATAACGGAATGAAGGAGACTGGAAGGGAATAAATGTTCAAATTGCTTTCAAGGACTGGCGCCCTTGCAATTAAAGCTTTTGGAAGATGTACTAAACCAAAGGATATTTTGCTTATAACTCCTCCATTAACTTGTGAGCATATGGAAGTACAAATGGATGAATGAAGTAGTTCTACTGAAATCACTTTGAGACTTCATGATATTTAGATAAAATTTGCTTGTGGGGGTCATAACATTCATTCTGCCCTAGAGTGTTCTATCACCTATAATTTGATCACTCTATATTTTGTTTTTAATGTAGGGCAACTAAGTGAAAACTTCCATACAAACAAATTCACTGCAAGGCGACTTACCAGTCAGGATGTAATTGATTGCATACTAGTTCTGTAGTCATCACAGGCCTCTTGCTGAGCTGCTGTGATGAATTTCAGCTAACATTGTTTTCACTGCTATGAATTCATACTGAGTATTAGATTGTTATTTTAATATCACTGTTTAAGTCAGTGTTAGTCATTTAAAAAACAATATATGTGTATTTCAAGAAAGGTGCTTTGCTTCAGGCTAGCATTGGAAGTTATTTAAAAGCCCATTAGCCAAAGCCAGAAGAGCTTACTTTAAAACTTCCAATAAGTATGTATCTGGTAAAAATACAGATGTAGGCCATACTCCTCCCCTCCTCCATTAAACAATAGGTTAAACAAATTATGTTATGCTGCTGAAAATGTTAGCTGCAAGGTTCTGCTTAACCGTTGATACGCTCCTCAGGACAAAGTTTTCAAAATCTTATTGAAAAAGATATTTCATACAAATTTAAATTTCTGTCTAGACCAATGATAAGAATGTGCATGGCCCGAACCAGAAGGGACAGTCAATCCACAGCCCATGGTCTAGTAAAGGGGCTTCAGCCTTGCAGTCCTAGAATATCAGGCATGGAAGGTGCTAGATCTGCCTCATGAAGTTCTTTCTGATGTGCACTGCCTTCTGCTCCCTGGATATCATTTCCTGGTTTGTGGACCGTCTTCCTGTACTTGGACTACTAAGACAGGTTAAGAAGTTGATGTCTCATCCCTCTCCTCATTAGTTACTTTCCCTGTGAAACTGCATGGCTGTTCTTTCCATTTCAATTGCTTTGTCCAGGACAAATGCACAGGTTAAGGGCTTGAGCTGCCAATATTGCCTTGGAGAGGCTTTCACACCTTTGGACAGCTTCTTGTCAAAAATGTTGCCCCCAGTTTTTCTGCCCACATCTTGATTTCTAATTATTCTTACTTACACTTCACTGAATAATAGTTCTCCTCAAAGACTGCCATTATTCTTTTTACATCCTAGTAATTTACACTCAAAAAACCTAATTGTATCTGTTTTTCTTTGCTGTGTTCTTCTTTAGTCATATTCTATAAACCTTTCTACTTGATTTTGTTCTCAAATGTTAAAAAATTCTATCCATCACTTTTAAAAAATTTTTTTTTTTGTTTTTTTTTTTTTTTTTTTTTTTTTTTTTTTTAAATTTAAGAGCTATTTAGTTCTGAAAATTATTTGCCAGACTCAGAAAGAGAGCATGACAGAGAGAGGTAAAGATTAAATGTGTAGATCCATTATACAGAGAAGACTGAATGAATTTTCTCTTACCTTATTTCATTAAAAAGTCATGTCTAATTTACTAGTTTGTTGATTCCTCTAGAACTGTTTTGTATATTTTTCAAATTTCTTTTTTAATCTATTACCTTTGTTTCAGGTAAGGTAATTTTGCCCTGATAATGTTACATTTTCCCCTGATAATGTTACATACATCTATTTGTATGTTTCCATGTAAAAATTTTTCTTTGCATGTTCTACCCCATGCAAAATTTATATAGACTGCACCTCTCTCATGCTCTTCAAGGAAACATAGCAGAAACTTCTAACTGTAAGTTAATGGTAACTGCTTTAAAAACACACAAGAAGACATAAACACCTCTGATTCTGTTCAAAATGTGGCTGAGATGATTAGGATCTCAAACAGGAACTAAATCTCCAACTGGAGGGTCATCAAAATAAAAGCTTGGTGTCTGGCCAACCTAAGCATGAAGGAGGGTTTCATAAGACAAAAGCAGCACAAACAATTACTAATAGGAAATAATAATTTAAAAAGTATTAAAAAAGGAAACTTAAGGCATCCTTCCATTGATTTTCATTTCTACGGGATTAAGTCCTTTAATTATTGTGTCTCATTTAATCTCCTTTCCTTGCAGTCAGTTCTCTTGTGACTTGGGAATCACTCAGATGGTGCCATACTGGACTTGAAAGTTCATATGGTATTTCCCTCTCCGGCCCCATCTTGTACTGTCCTAGGTGAAATCACTCATGTTTTTTTGCAGAAACAGCAGGTTTTCACCTCTCTTCAGAAGAGAGGGAATATTTTATAAAGTAGTTGATCCATACAGGGCAGAAATGCTTTTTTTAAAATAATGTCATTTTAAGCTTCACTTATCCCTGCTGCAGTGAGAGGGTTCATTTTACAAGCACACTGGTTTTGAGAAACTGTAATTTGGATTTCATTAACTCTAAATATATTTTTTAACCTTTTTCAGAGGTTTAAGTTTAAGATTGAGAGTGAATTGTGCCTACATTGGATGATATAACTTTAATAAAGGGAAATACAGCCAAGCTGCATAAGAATGTCATTAGCACATCCATGACGTCCCTGAGAAATGAGAAAGAACCCCCAGGAGACTTCAGAAGTTAGGAACAGAGCTAACTTTTTTAAAAGATCTGTGTCTGCATAACTATGCTTATTTAACTATAGTCTTGAGATCTGGACTGTGTGAAAAGAGGGTTTTTTATTCTTGTAAGTCTAAAAATAACAGCAAGTATGAGTGAAAAGTTGGGTTTCTTTGAAACATTTTCTTTAGTCATCAATAAACATGTCTAATTCCCTTCTTTCCCTCTTCCAAGCTTTTAGCAATGAAGAAAGTTATTAACTCCTGGGCTAGCAAGATTTACATGGAGTAAGGGGTGTGTTTTATGGTGCTGAGATCAATTTCACCTGCAAAAGGTCTAAATGTTGGAAATGTTTGGCTTAAAGACTATTTAGGAGCACAATTCCTACGATTTTAGCTGGATAAGGGGCTGTTCTAGGGATCCCCCAAGACATCAGGGAGCCTTTATCAGGGAATGTAGGGAAGTGTTGAAGAGTAGGAGTTTTAAACTGAAAGTGGGTAGATTTAGATTGACTGTTAGGAAGGGATTCTTTACTGTGAGGGTGGTGAGGCACTGGAACAGGTTGCCCAGAGAAGCTGTGGATGCCACATCCCTGGAAGTGTTCAAGGCCAGGCTGGATGGGGCTCTGAGGAACCTGGTCTAGTGGAAAGTCTCCCTGCCCACAACAGGGTAGCTGGAATTAGATGACCTTTAGGGTCTCTTCCAACTCAAACCATTCCACGGTTCTATGGTTCTGTGATTCTATAAACTCATGGGATAACCCTCACATTCCCTTTCAAACTCAATTTTCTATAATGCTTAAATTTCATTATTGACTGGATCTTTTCTAGAAAAATATTTGATGAAAATTGTCAGTTGTCCTTTACTTAGCTTATTTTATAAAATACCTCTGCAGTTCCATCTAAGACTTGATTTCAGATAACTCCAGACATTCCTCTTTCCTGTAACTAAATCTTTGGGTATCAGAATGCATATTTAAAAGTCTTTAAACTTGAATGGCTATAAAACTCACAAATCATTGCCTCATCTTTCTTCCTGTGGATATTAATCTCTTCCCAAAAGATGTGGTGTAAGTTAAACATTCATAGATGTAAGTTCCCCCCCATCAATTTTAGATTGATTTAAATATTCTTACAGTGAAAAATTATTATGGAATAAATTTTTATAGCCCTGCACTTCTGTATTTCAACGTTAGAAAGAAGGCTTCAGCCATTTTAGTGATTTGTAGCATAAGAGTGATTAGGAAAGGCTCAGTATTGAATGTGTTCTTCTAAATGTGAGAAAGCTGATCTAGAGTCTTTTTGAAGTAGATAATTTTTAAAAGGATGGCATGAAAATAAAATATGGGTTTAAAATGAGAGTGTTTCCCTTGAAAAGGTAAGTGACAGAGTGAATAGTCAAGGTGAATAGAACCTCGAGGCAGGTTCTATGCAGTAATAGCCCATCTGTGTTCATTTTATGCTACAGGCTTGGTTCACTGCTTTGGGAGAATTGAAGGATGTCTTCAATCTCCCTCTTCTGGACAAAACAGACTGTAAAAACTGTGCTGTGCTCTGTAAAACTATATAACATCCATATATACTTTTATATATAATGTGTATATACTTTTAATATACTTTGGATAGTATTTTACTACTGCATAATGTCACAGACATTATTTAGATAAGCACACTCCTTAATGATTTCCAAGAAATTTCATAGATTCATAGAATGGTTTGGGTTGGAAGGGGCCCTAGAGATCATCTAGTTCCAGCCCCCTGCCATGGGCAGCAACACCTTCCACAGGGACACCTCTCTTAGACCAGGTTACTAAAAGCCTCATCCAGCCTGGTCTTGAACATTTCCAGGAATGGAGCATCCACAGCTTCTCTGGGCAACCTGTTCCTATGCCTCACCACCCTCACAGTGCAAAATTTCTTAGTAATCTCAAATCTAAACCTGTCCTCTTTCAGTTTGAATCCATTCCCCCTTCTTCTGTCACTACATACTCCTGTAGAAATTTCCCCCATCTTTCCTATAGGCTCCCTGCAGGTACTGGAGGGTTGCAGGTAGGTCACTCCGAAGCCTTTTCCTCTCCAGGCCGAACAATCCCAATTCGCTCACCCTTTCCTCACAGGAGAGGTGTTCCAGCCCTCTGATCATTTTGGTGTCCTCCTCTGGACCTTCTCCAACAGGTCACTGTCCTTTTAGTGCTGGGGACCCCAGAGCTGGATGCAGCACTCCAGCTGGGGTCTCACCAGAGCAAAGTGGAAGGACAGAATCCCATCCCTCAGGCAGCTGCTGATGATTATTTGGACACGTTTGGCTTTCTGGGCTGCAGGCTCACATGGCTGGCCGATGTCCAGCATCATCCTCTGACCCAGCAGCACCCCCAAGGCCTTCTCAGCAGGGCTGCTCTCAATCTCTTCATCCCCAGCCTGTGTTGATACCGGAGGTTGCCCTGACCCAGACAAAGCAGCTTGCACTGGGTCTTGTTGAACCTCATGAGGTTCCCTTGGGCCACCTTCTTGAGCTTGTTCAGCTCCCTCTGGATGCCATCCTGCCCTTCAGGTGTGTCAGCTGCTCAGCTTGGTGTCATCTGCTGAGAGTGCACTTGATCCCTTCATCTCTCTTCATTCCAAGGGGGACTAGGTAGTTGCCTGGAGTCACCGTCTGCCTGTTGCTACTTAACAACATCTGCTGTGAGGTTTGCTGCTCCTGGGTCTTCTCAGAGCACCTCTGGGAAAACAGTGGGACAAGAGAGTTCTCCACCTGCTAGTGTTAAACTTACTTTCTTATTGAATTCATGAGAATAGAATCCATCTATAAATTTTTTGAGAGCTTGATTTATTAGAGCCAGCACTGAAGATGATCTAAATTGTTTGTTATTGCTCAGTATTTCTTTACATTCAGCTTCTAATGAATGGAACAGTCAGCTATCACAAAGTATACTGTTTATTAACTATACTCATCACATTAGAAAACAAACAAAAAGATCTCTTTTTACTTCATGGAATAGTGGAGCACATTTTTCTAATATGCAATTCAAATATGAAGAAATGCCAAATATGAAGAATATGAATTTACATTCATATTCTGAATGTGAAATCAATCTCTCTACTGTCTTTGGAGAGCAATGGAGCAAATGAAAACTCTACCACAAATCCTAATGTACTACCGAATGTAAAATAGATTCACAATTTGAATATTTTCACCAACAATGACAGTGTCTCCTAATCAAATGTCAATCAGTGCCTGCCATGCAGCCTGGAGACAAATATAGTAGTACTGCTCTCTCACTCTACCTGTTCTAGGAACAATGTGGGAATTCACTTTCCAAGTATATCATCTAGTACCACATTAACTAGTCAGGAAATAGAGACAAAGATTGAGCCAAATCCTATCTGTAGGAAGTATGTTTTTAACATGTTCCAGGATGACTCAGGAAGAATAATAAAAATCATTGCTTATGTAATTTCTTGCAAATGTATTGCAAGAGATTTTCACCTAATTATTGCTTGATTTGGATTATTCTGTTTTTCTGTTTGGAGGTCTCATGACTTCAAAAGAAGTTTGTCATGTTCATATATTTCTAAAACAAATATTATGTACATATACCAGACTTTAGAGGGAAGATTATAGAGGACCTCAGAACTACCTAAAAACTGGCTTTTGCATATATTTCTTGGCTTAAAATATGAAGTTAAATATCTTTCATAATATGGAATCAGATTAAAGGACCAGTAGTTTTCCTAAACTCTCTCTCTCAAAAAAAAAAAAAAAAAAAAGGGATATGTGTTAAAGGCAAACCAAAGAAAACACTCCTAACTGTAAATCTGTCTATTTTTTCTGCTGATGGCATATTTTTCAATATTTAAATATTAATGTCCTTTGGCAAGTGCATTAGGACTCAAGTGATAAATCTAAAACATACAGTTGCTTGTCTCAAACATTAAAGTTAGGCTGATGGTCTCCCGAGAATTGGGGATTGACCATGTATACATTATTCATCCAAGATGGTTACATGTCATTAAGTCCAGACTCATTTTTATTTCACTTCCTCATATGCTGTAGGCAGCAAGACTAGGTATATATTGATATTTGCAAAGTATATTGCAGATCAATACGATACACTTTAAGGTAATTGTCCCTACAGAAGGTGCTCACAAATTTGTGAGGAAAAGCTACTTTTCATGAAGAGGTTAGTTTCAGCATTTTGCCTGCACATATACTCTTGAGTTCTGCCCCTTCTGTGGTAAAATAAGTGACCCTCTTTGCACAGCTGTCTATTTTGAAAGAAGGGATTAAACAATGTTTCTTTATTTCCCTTGTGCATGGTAGCCCCTTTGGGCTTTCTGAAATCAGACTGCACTTCTTAGGTACAGCTCATCAGTTTGCTATTCCATCAGTCTGTTGCATATTTTACCACAAGCAGCATGTTGTGATGCTAGCATTTTGTTTATAAAATAAATATGTGACTCAGATTTGCTTTAAGAAAGATAAGTAATGACTGACTTTCTATCAGCATGTGGGGAGGAGGATTGGGTTGAATTTCCCACAACAGAAAATATATAACATCTCTTTTTTTATTTCTCACAGGTAGTCAAAAACATTCATTTTTGTTTAGATAAAGAATGCTTTTGTTTATAGGACTAGCAACATCAAGAAAATTTCCCAGGAAAATGTACTGATTTTATTATTTATGAATTGTAGTATAAATTCTGCTGGAAGCCTTTATAAAAATCTGGAACCATGAGTACGTATTAACAGACCGTGTTCCACAAAATTAAAAATCTAATGAGACAAAACAGATGGTGGATGTGGAGAATTGAGTGAGAGATGAAGGTGTTTTTGTAATGTAACCTTCCAGTTGATTAATGATGGTGGGAATAGAAATAAAACATCCAGTCCTGCCAGTTCAAAGCAGCAGAACCCACCAAATCTTGCTGCTGGTACCTCTTGGCGTCTTAACTCATTCAGTTCAAATGCCTGAATCCTACAGCCACCTTTTTTTGTTTCTGATTAAAAGCCTTCAAAAGAAAGGCTATCTGTATCAATTATTTCTGCAGATAAAATTCTGCCTCTCCCTACTGGGCAGTTCACCCATGCAGCAAAAGTTCCTCTATCTGTAACACATGTCCTAAGAATCATCTGAGTGCCCAAGTGCAGGGGATAGTGAAGAAATTATTTTAGAAATAGTAAAAAAAAAAAAAAAAAAAAAAATTGGAACGGTTTATATATTTTTTCCAGTTGTAACTCATGCTGTGTTACTGGACAGCCACAGCTGAAAACTGTGTAGTAATTATATTTATAGGAAAAGTTTCACAATTTTGGAACATTTTTATTTAGAAATAAATAACTTTAATGGGCTTTTAGAATGGATCCCTGAAGGATCCATTCCTATGTCCTATCTAGGAAGTCAGTTTGTCAGTCATCAAAGGGAAATTATAAATAAGTATGATTTCATAATTATTACAAGATTAGGTGGGACACTCATAAACACTGATAAATATGTAGGGAGCAGAATTCAATGACTGGACAAGTAATGAGCATCTGAGATTCCTAGGTCCTTCTGGTGATACAGTTTTGGGCTTATGCATTACACTGTGGACCATTTTCCAGGGTAAAATGTTCATTGGCCTTGAGGCCATAAACTGTGACCAATTTTCTAAGCATCTACTGTCCATTATGTCATGGGGCTCCTATCATGTGAATAATATTCTAGTTAAATATAATATAAATAATTTTTTTAAAGTCCCTGGACACTAATTTACGTGACATACTGTAAAAGCTCCAAAAGAGCCTCTTTCTGAATCGTTACAGTCAATTGGACTCTTAACTGGTTTAGTAAGGAGCTGAGAATCTGAGAATTAAACTGTTCCCAATTAGGCAGTAAAAAGCATTTTATAAATGAGAAACACACTAGTGATTTGAAGCCAACTTAGAAACAGAGCACTACTGTTTCATATACAGAACCGAGATGGGAGGGTAAAGGGCAATTTCAAGAAAAGCAATTTTATATTTCATACACTTCTATGTCCAAATAAGCCATTATGTTATTTAAAATCCACTATAATGATTGTATTTGAATTAGGTAAGAACATGACAACCCACTTTAGTCACAAATGTCCAAATAAACTCAGTACCTGGCTTATTTCTGAGAAAGTACATCCAGACTTTGCCTTTCTCAGGGCCACCTTCTCATTTCCAATCTTGCTGCAACTGCTAACAGCTCCCTGAACTCTAAATACATGTGGAAGATGCCTGAATTATTTCAATAAACATTCTGCCTTCCTGAGTACTTGTTCTCAGTGCTTATTGCTCCCCTGTCAGTCAAAAGCCAAAGCCAACAAAATTGGTTAGGAATGTGCTCAGATATCCAGGTTCAAAGGGCTTTGGGACAGATAGAAGGTCTCTGAGCTCAGAGATGTACCTTGCTTAAGAGAGGTAATGCTGAAGGCCAGGAAAAGTCTCCAGTGATGCAGCTGTTCCTGTGGCTCAGAGCGGATGACTGGGTCCATGACAGCAAAAAAGGTATGAAAAAGATACAGCTTAACTAAACCATGGCTATGGCCTGCAGTCTGTCCTTCACTGAGCAGCAGGAGTGCATTTTCTGTGCTCCTGAATGGATCTCCCTGCATAGTTTTAACCTGGAAAAGACCTCATTTTGTGTGCTTCGGGAGGGCTTTGTAACAAGATGCAAAAAAATTTATTCTCTTGAAAACTTTTCCCATCATGCCCTGTCATCACTAATCTTTTATTTGATAGAGCTAGGAACCTGCTGACACAGGTTTTGTAATAGGTCTCCCACTACTCAACACTACAGATAAATGGTCTTATTCAGAAAAATAAGCAAAAAAAGCACAGCAAAAATGCAGAAATGATCCATCTCCATCAAAAAGTAACATCAAAAGAGCTGCAATTTCCTCCACTACTACTACTACTAAAAAGCACAGACATCAGAAAACTTTCCTTCTGTTTTCTACTCCCTTTCATATTCTATATTATCACTTAAATACTCAGAACCTCATTCTACCAGCAGGTAGGCATATTACCAGCCTATTTATGCTGTTGTGCAGGTTGAACTGTTTCTTCTGCTCTTGTGATGAATTTAATTTCCCTGTGTTCCAGACCAAACCTATTTGGAATGGCTGGTCTTGCAGCAGTTACAGCAAAAGGTATTAACTTGATTTTTTTTTTTTTTTTACTGAAGATGGTTTGTATTTCATGTTTGTATTTCCACAGTGCTTCAGGAGAACAGGAAGATCTTGGCTTTGACAGCCTCAGCCCTGTACTGTAGCTCTTGTCCATGTGGATTCTCACAGGCAGCGCAGCTTTGTGCAGTGGCCTTGTGCTATCAGTCTTGGGATCCTCTCAAACAGAGTCAGGAAGGCACTGAGGAAACAGGCACCCATTGGAATGAAAGGGCATGTGAGGATGCTTCATTTGCCTTGACAGTGCATTTGGACAGTTTTATGACCCAGAGAATCGCATTGAGAAGCACAGTTAACAAAATGGTCAATTAAATGTGGCTACAGCAAAAGAGTGTTAGAAATTATGAGTATTAACATAGCTCCCTTGCCCTCTGTGATTTGGAAATTGCTGAACCCCATAACTGTGACAAAAGACTAATTTTCAGCATTACAGAGATGTGTTCCCTGAGTACACACACTCTGGTCTTTAATGCTTGATGTGGTTTGACATCAGCTATGACTAAGTACTTCTCAAATGGCTGGAATGTAAAATGAAACAATCATTATTATCTGCTTTCAGCATCTATCACTTATTTTTCATTTATTAATGGTAGTGAACAAAGATCATCAAACCACACCACCAGAAAATACAGATGTCTAAGGATGAAGACTTAAAAATATTCACATTCTTATCTGACCAAAGATAAGATAGATACAACTTTGCATGTTGGTGGAATTCAACTTTGCATGTTGATGGAATTGCTCACTGACATAATAGAATTTAATGATTATCCATTTCAATACTTTTAAAATGTAGTGGCTATTTTTGATTTTTAAATTATTTACAGATTTATACACCCAAAAAATTTAATCAGGTGTCTGGGTCTGATTTCTTTCATTTTTGAAAACTGAGCCTGATAAATATCTTTCAAGCAGCAGAGATTATTATAATTTATAAAAATATTCAAATATTATATAAACATTCTGTTTTTTTCCCATTGAACTTGAGAATATTGATAAGTAGAATAAAAAATAAAAATGCCAAGCCTGAATTTTCATTGAAAAAAAACAAGAGGTTCTGAGATTTGGAGTTGTGTAAAACAGAATTTCCCAAAAGAGTAATACTTTTTTGGTTTACAGTATAGTAGATATTCTGACTTGGCTGTAATGATTTAAGTGATTTAGATCATAAAGACAAATGCTTTGATGCCACTGAGAGAGGTGCATTAGTAATACCTCTTTATAACTCTATTGGTTCAGTAGCAGTCTCTGGACTATTGACATCTTCTTGGCAAGACCAGTGCTAATGCAATGTATTACAAAAAGCCAAACCTTTTTCTGACTTGTCTGCATCAAAGGCAAGCTGAAAGAGGCACCTCTTCATAGCAAAGGGAAAATGAGGACATAAAATGACCTTGACGTCATTTTTCAAGTCTTCTGGAAGCAGCTACTTTATGAAGGTTTGTCTAAAAATTCTGTGTTTGAAACTAGCTCTGTGTCCCTACAGGAAAGTCCATGGAGACATTTATCCATTAGTGTGGTTCTCTACATTAACAGGAACACCTTCCTGGTGCCAGCTAGGACTGAATTAAGGGGACAGTAGAGATCACTCTCACCCTCTGAACTCTAATCCATGACCTAGAGAAGAAAACAACCCATTTTTGTCCAGAGCCTTTCACAATCACAGCACAAGCTGCAATCAGTTCATTAAATACTTCTAAACGTGTTTCACTTTCAGAGAATGTAAAAACCAATTTGGGGGGTGATAGCCACTTTTGGAATGTGGTGGCTCCTTAAGGACTTGCACATGAAATCTTTGACTAGTAAGAGAACCATTCAAAATAAATATAAATGTATTTCAGCTGAGAGAAATATTAAACTCTTCCCTGCACTAGTTCTTGTTAACAACAGAGCTCACTGAATGTGAATCAATGTTCATTCTGAAGTGAAAGTTTTAACCAAAGTATGTTCTTACTCTTGTGTTTTCTGACCAGAGAATTCCATAAATGAAAGTCTTACTTTTGTGTCAGGGTGCTGCACTTGGGATGCTCTTGGATGTAAAATATTTACTCATGAACCCAGTTAAAAGTAATTGTCAGTTCATATGAGCTGCCACTTACAGAAAGATTCTGCTTCTGCTGAATTTGTCTCTGAGTTACAGTCATACAGTCATACTCTGAGAAGGACTCAGATGTTTCTGTCAAAGAAAAAGATGAGGCAAAAGCTTTTGACCCTGCTGATTTCACTGGGATTTTTCAACTTGTCCCAAGATTTGATGCAGCAAAAGATCAGGAAATTCTTGGCGGAATCTTTTTATATAGGCCTTACTACTATAGATAATGATCCATAATAGTCTGTGTCTCTTGGAGTAGGGAGAATTTCTGGAATATTATCCCTGTAGTGTTCTCTTACTAAATTAACTGGAAGTAATAAAGCTGGCGTAAAATCCTCGTGGTAAGATATGCTAGTGGAAATACTTTAAAAGTTCACTTATTAAAACAAAAATAAGAATATTAGAAACTATTATTGAAATAAACTTTTGCCATGTATTTGAAATCAGATGTTATTGTTTGCACATTAGAAGTTGAATAGTTCCTTTCTTTGCGACCTTAAAATAAAAACACACTTTAAATAAAAGTGGTTTTAAATGGAGATATCTTAGAAAGACACGTCTTAAATCTCATTTATCGATCCATTTCCTTAAATTGGTTGTTTATCCGTCCGCCAGTCGGTGCATGACAGCTGGAGATGAGGGTCAGATGAATCCACTGAAGGGCTTTGGAGCTCGCCTGCGGGGCCCCGCGGAGCGCCAGCAGAGGGTGCGAGCGCCCTGCGCGGCCACCACGGGCGGGGAGCGCCCGTATCTGCGGGTGACACTGGCAGGGAATGGCTCCTCCGTGAGACGGAAGAGAGCGGAGTGACGGAGGGCCGAGGAAATCCACCCGAGATGAGCGGCGCGGCCTCCGCTCGCCCGCCGCTGTCGGTGAGGCGAGGGCGGTCAGCCCCCGCCGGGTGCCTCGCAGGGGGAGCGTGTCCTCAGGGAAGAGCTGCTGCTCCCGGGGTTTGTATCCCAGGGACGCATTGTGAGGAGGGAGAGGCTTTTTCACCGTGGAACTTTACGGGTGGATGAGAATGGGGAAAAAAGGCTCGAACCGATCCCCTTTGCAGGACTCTCTCCCACTAGAGGCAGTGCCCCCAGCAGGTGTGTCAACATGCTGGAAGGACATTTTGACCCGCAGCACTACAGGAGAGCTATCCTGCTGCCAGCCAGCCAAAGCTATCACTGATGGGGAAAGCGTTTCCTACTCAAGAGTCCGGCAGTTGCTCAGTTATTTCTGTTTCTTGGTTACCTTAGGAGAAACAGCCAAGAGAAGCGACATGCAAGCCGGGAGACGCCTGTGCACCCCGGGTCGGTCCCTGGCGCCTCAGGGAGCCGCCGTCAGCGGGGCTGCGGCACCTGCCCCAGCGTGAGCGTCAGACCTGCCCCCCGGCCTTACAGGGAGATAACCCCTGCACAAGCTTTCTATTCTCCCTCTTCTTTAACTATCTGGGACCCTTTATTTATTTATTTATTTATTTATTTATTTATTTATTTATTTATTTATTTATTTATTTATTTATTTATGAGTAGTTTTTCTACTTTCTAAGCACTTCTGCCACCCTTCAGTTCTGATTTCTTTTACAAAGTAAATATCCAAGTTCACTCTTGCTGGGTTTAATGTTGATAAAGTCAGGAATAAATCAAGCTGGAAGTCTGAGGGAGAGGCAGGGCTAAAACCATGATCTAGGGAACAAACTCTAAGCTAGGCAATGGCTTTTGTGTGCCACATTCTCCAACCCCATCCTCTCTGAAAGCAAAGCCAATATTCCTTCCTAGATTTTAATACATTGCATTTATGCTCACATTTTTGCAGATTTCACAGAAGAGTTGCTTCATCTCAGGTCTGTAGAGAGAGTTTTTCTTTATTTGCTCTTAGACACCTCAGGAATTTTTTTTTTTTTTTGGTGAAAGCTTCTGGAGTTTAGTAATCTAATATTGCATTTTATTTATATAAACAATTTTTATAAGAATTGCAATTGAAGCAAAAGGATTAAAACCAATATAGGTAACAGAAATCCTTGGAAATAAATATAAATCAGTAAGTAAGAAATGCAGCTCTAATGAAATGTTGCTAACCTGTGAATCTAAACCCCATACAAGTGCAAGTCCTTAATGTGGCATGCCTGGAAAGGATGAATTTTAATCCAGGCAGAAAATCAACTATTTAAGAGATCTAATTTTAATGAAGTGATTAAAATGTTTCTTAAAAAAAACCAAAGGGAGATCTCTGGGAAGTGTTTGAAGACGGTTGCAGCTGACATTTTATCTGATGAGAAATCCTGCTGCTTAGTTTACTCAATAAATACATGGAAGGAAGGGGTTTTCCTTGTCACTACAAGGAAAGGTCAGAAAACTGAAGGAACTGTGTAATGCAGATTCAGAAATGGCTAGTATTTCCTTTTTAACAAACGAAACAGTTCATTTCATTGTTGAAGCTTCTACATTAAACAAATATTGAATCCATCAGAGACTTGATCATGGTCTCTGGAATAGCCACAAAATAAGAATATTACAACTATATGGTTTCAAAATTCCATCCTGATCACCCAAATGCTGTTATATACGTTCTATGGGCATTTTTGGGTATTTTTATGTGAATATTGTAAATTTCTCTTTTTTGGTGGACTAAGAAGATCCCACAAAAACAAATGTAATCTGAAGTCAAGGTCTGCGTGTAAATGGGTGAATAAGGAGTTCTGCAGAATTCAAAGGCTTTAAAAATAGTTATAAATATAGATTTAAATGTTACAGTAATCTTTTTTCCCCAATGTTGTATTTGCTTCACTTTTAGTGCATATCAACCAGCACTAGTTGTTAATTTTTGTTATGATACTTTGTTTGTATTTCTTTGATTGTGACTTTATTTTATTAATGGACCCTTTGTGATGCTCAGGACTTGCAAAGTGATGAGATTCTCCATATTGACAAATACAGACCTCACTATATGCTTTCCATTAAATCACTTATAATCTTATGCATCTGGAAAATATTTACTGGTTGAAGAATAGTGGGGTAAGACTACTTGCATAACTGCCAAAAATGTACCATCTTGCATGTGGAAATTATGATGATGATGGCGGTGATACGGGCCTTTTTTCAAAGATGTTTTAGGTATATGGGCGTCATTTTACTGCCTATTAAATAAAATGAAAAAATTATATGACATAATGACTGCTTATTCAGAACTCTCTAAAGAAATAATTAGATTCACCACAGAGGTTTTACTTAGCTGAAGTCAGTCAGACCTCTCCTACAGTCCAGTTTTGGATGACTGTGTGGCTGTGCACACAAAGCTGTTAAACATGCACGAATTTGCTTCACCTTGTCATCACACCACTGAAAGAAGAATAAGCCTCTTGGGGGGTTGCATTTGAAAAAGTGAAGTACCAATGCAGACGCATGGCAGACCTGAGTAGGTGTGTAGTGTGTAGCTGTATGAATATTCAATCATTTTGTATCTTGGCTAAATGTGTACACTAACATGAAACCACTCATCTGTATTATGTAGGTTTTTAAACACCTGTAGAAATGTGGTAAGTTCATGCAGCTGTGTAGTTATCCTCCATTTCCATTTGTCTGAGGGTGTAATTTCCTAACACATGCTCTTCCTCCTTATAACTCAACTTGTCTGTTACTTTGGGGTAATTTCTGCAATTGTTTTAAGATAGGCTTCAGTTCTCTTTAACATTTTGCAATATTTTTGCTTCCTTCGTTCAGGTCACTCAATGTTTTTATCTTATTTTGTTAGTGCTCTAGAAGCTCTCCACTCCTATCATTTATAGCCTTGATTTCCAATCGTGATTTTTAAAAAGCCATTGAAGCAGTAGAAACCTAAAACCAGGCATCACTTTGTGAAAAGGAAGATATAAGTATTTCTAGAAATCTGGTTTTTTTTGTTGATGCTTCAAAATGCACATGAAATGTCATATTTCTGTATGACATACCAGGAATCCTGGTGGATTATTTTTTGAATTTTTATGGGGATTTGTATACTGAGAAAAAATGCTCTGGCCCCAAGGCATATTATTTCTTACTGATAAGCTTGGAAAAAAATAACAGAACGACCAAGGATAGAAGAGTGATCTGTGTGATTTGAAACACTGAATTTAGAGAAGTCAGACATCTGGAAATATGGAGCTCTGGCTTATGTACAGAAAGGAATGGAAGGAATATGGAAGTTGTAGTACATGTGCAACCAAAAAATTGAGCTTGTGGTGAATCAGAAGCTCCTGGAGCACTACAATGGAGAAAGGATTAATGTAACCTTTAGATGCATAGGCAGGTGGATAATGCAGCATTTGGGAAGCTTTTTGACTTGCATTTGGCTTTCAGGATAGCATAATTGTCATTCTATCTCTGGTTTTGATGTCCACATTCAAAGGAAGACTATTAATAGCTATAGGAATTATTAAAGAATTGGAAAACATGCTTTATAGTAGCAAGTTTAAGATGAATTTACCTATTAGGTTGCTCTTTCTCACTGAAAGAAAAAATATTTAAAAAGACAGATATAAAGGGAAGATTTTGGAAGGTATATGAGAAATAGAAATTTAACAGCAGGCCAAATTGCAACAGGATCCAGCAGAGGGGAAAAAGGAAGCCATCTAATTCTAACTAGAAATAAATGTTATACACCATCAGAAGAGTTTAAAACACTTGAAGTGGCCCAGACTTCGATTGGTTGAACAAGATAAAATTTTATAGTCAGTATGCCACCACCATGTTCAACATTACTACTATTTTCTACAGGGCCCCAGAGTTTGGAAGAGTGCTGGGGCATGCCTAAAATACTCTTTTGAAGCTTACTCCACTGCCCCTCGGTGGCTGCAGTTGCTTATGGTCCTTTGGAGCAGCCTGTGCTTGGCAATCTTCCCTTGTTCCAACTTCATTTATACCAGTGAAGCTGACAGCTTCTCAGAGGTGGCCATTCTGAGATGACAGCTTGATAAAATTATTAAGAAAGACCTGCCTCCTGTTTTAAAATTAACATGTTCTCCATCTCTGCTTATTTGGATTTCATTTACTAGCTTTGTAATTTCTCATGCTTTCTGAAAAGTAAAAACATTTGGCAGGAAAAAAAAGATTAATTTAGAAAAGGAAGTAATCTCAGAGACATTTTCCATGTAATTCAGAACATTTGCTAAAATTTAAAACTTGTTTTGAATGAAACAAGGACTTTATACTAGCTCCTCAACAGTTATTTGGCACAGAGATATGGCTCAGGAGACTGCTCATATGTGTTACAATTGAGGGCATTAGCTTTTGGGAGTCTCAAAAGGCAGAAACAGTGGACAATTAAACAAGTGGAGATAGAACTTAGGAAAAAACAAATAGAAATTAAAGAAACGCATAATGAAAAGTTTTCCTTCCTGATTCACTACTTAAAAAAAAAAAAAAAATCCTTTCACTCTGAAGTCCATGGGCATGACTTCACTCAGTATTCAAATGGCTATAGATGATAGCCCAAATTTTACTAATTTTGCACAATTAAATGGCAAAATCCACTAAGTTATGATAAAACTGTCAAAAACAGTAGCAGTATCCCAGGAGCAAGGTGAAAAATGTGGGTTCTAAAAAGTTTCAGGTCTATGAATTTAGGAATTCTTCCCAAAGCCTTCATTGAGGGATACAAGGACTTCGAGCATTCACCAGTTTGTTGCAGGGCCTCAGCATTAGATGAATCAGTACAGTGCTCTATGCAGCAAGAAATACTAGGGTTGGTTTTTTTTGGTTTTTTGTAAGTAGCAAAATAAAACATCATCATAAACATTTCAAAGTTTTCACAGACAACTGTGGAATAAGAGAATGTATTGCAATTCACTGTGAAATACTCTTTTCCTAATTTTAGGGAAGTATAGTAACAAAGCTTGCAAAAAGGGCCCTTTTTGTAAATACGTGATGGTATTTCTTGCAGTTAACACATTTCAACATTCACTGTAGATATTCAGAATGTTGAGGATGCTTCCTTGGGAAACATCTGGTGCTAACTGCAACTTGAAGTAGCCCTCTAGAACAGATGGACCACTGGTGTACAATGATGTCTTTGTTCTCAGTGAGTAAATTTAGGCAGATGAAACAGGGTGAACACAGGGTGAGGTCCCGAAGCAGCACGTCTCAGAAAAGCATCTGCTTGCTGGACAGAAAGTTGCTGTTGTAAGATATCAACCAAAGATAAATGAAAACACACAGAGGAGAAGTGGCCCCCAGTTTTGTACTGACACATGTGTGAACAAAATGATTCCCATGCTGTTCTCATGCATCCCTGTCATCGGCTTTTCAGGGGATGATGCAATGTTCTGTCACTGGGTCTCTCTCCAGCACATAATCTAGTCCCATCTGTGACCACAAATTCTGCTACATTTCCACCTCTTTGTGGAAAACCTGGTGCATGCCCCTGTGCTGCAGCCCTGCCATTGTCCACCAGTGGATTTCTCCTCCATTTCCATTGGTAGTTTGGCTGCCAGTCTGAGATCAGCATATTCCTAAAGAGGGCTCTCCATTGTAGCTTGGACATCTCTAATAGACTCCTAGGGCCTTTTCCATCGTGGTTATGGGCATAGTTTCATCCCCTCAGGTTTCTCCTGTGGAATAGTGCAGCACTCTTACTCATTAACGGTGTTGCAGGTCTTAAACTTTATGTTAACTTGGGCATGCCCTCAGTCTGGGCCAACTTATAGCTTATGGGGAGATGCAGGGAGGGGTCTTAACTTAGGGGCCTCAGTAGGAGGGACCATTTTAGCTTGTTATTACTACTCCTTGCACTTCCTGTCTTCCCTGAGGGCCTAAACAAAATTGGCTGCAAACCTGTTGAATTTTTATAAAAATGTATGTAATTTTGGAAGAGTTTTGGAAGGTGTTGCAGGCTAAAAAGTTGTTGATTGAACTACTGTATTTTCAAAAGGAAAACCAGGCTGTTTTCAGGCTGTGATGAGTTAAAAATCTAGATCTGAGCATACAGCTATTACAGACCTTTATCGTATTGATGTACTGAGCAAGCATCAGAGAGAATAGCTTCTCCAGGAGGGGAGAGGCCCCTGTATTTAAGTGCTTGGTCCACTCCGAGCATGTGTTCAGCTCATCTAAGATTTCCACTTTCAAAAGGCCAGTTGCTATTGCATTATTTTATTTTTCTGAAAAAATGGAACATTGTATATTTCTCAGTCAGCTTATGTCATCACTTGGATCTCAAAATCCTTTCAGGGTTTATTGTCTATTCTCTTCTCCTTGGTCTTTTCTTTCCTGCTGTCTAATCCACTGGATCTTCTGTGGCATACTTTTTTTTCCTGTTTTTGGCAAACAAAAAGGACAGGTGTCTTCTTTATTCTTTTGTAGGAGACTTTTTTGCCTCTGTACTAATTTGCCTAGGATTCAATGAGTAAGGGATAACTTTATTAGAAATTATATTTTTTCTTTGGGGGTGTTCTGCAATGATACAGGTCTATGAAAAAAACTTTACCTAAAGTAATTTTTTTTGCTTGCAGTATGCATTCTGTTTCTTACAAAGAGGGATTTGGGGTGAATTTTTGATACTTCTGTTTTCATAACCAATGACCACATAGGCAAATTGTTTCATTCCAAAACATACACTAAGAATTTTGGGAAAAAAAATAGTGCAGTAGCAAATGAAGATATTGATTTTTTAGCTTTTTAATTGTTCATTCAACAGCTTAGCACCAACTTGAGGTTGCAAATTTAGCAATTAGTCTTCTCTAATAATTCCGTCACTGGTTAGTGATGATGATGATGATGATGATGATGATGATGATGATGATGATAATAATAATAATAATAATAATAATAAATAACAACAACAACAACAACAACAACAACAACAACAATAATAATAACAATACAGAATCTGGTTGTATTTTCATAGAATATAGACATGAAATTTATGCCGTGGTTGTACTGAGGATCTACCAAAGAGGTAGGTTATCTTATAGCTTCCTCTGTTTGGCATTTTTTTGGGTTTTAAAAACATATGTATGGGTAAAAACAAAGCACGCTCAGTGACATTTAAGGTGGGATTCAGTAATATTACACTGTACATGCCTAGAACTAAGACTGTCTTCTTGATTTCCAAAATGAACTGGAAGATGCTGTCTTAATTTAAGTCACTATTAAAATATCTACTTTGAGACCAGATATTATGTCTAGAAGTTCCTGTCTTTTGAGATGCCCACTTTTAAGCAGATTAATCTTACACAGAATGTCTGACATCTTCAACAGCAAAAAAGATATTTTGTGAGATCACTACACACCTATCTTTTGGGGGATTTTTTTTCAGTACATTCAATTTGTAAAGTGGAACAATTTCTTTGCTATGTGGTTCAACCATGGCTGGATGTTCCTCCATGCCACCAAAGCTGCTCTATCACTTCTCTCTTCATCTGGACAAGAGAGACTAAATATAAGAAAGGCTCATGGGTTGACATAAGAATGGGGAGAGATCACTCAGCAACTACTTTCACAGGCATGTCAGATCTTATTTGGGGAAATTAATTAATGTAATTTATTAAAAATCACATTAGGGTAGGGTAATGAGAAAAAAAACTATTGATGAGCCTTGACAATTTCCTCGGTAGGGGCCTCCACTATATTTCTTGCACCAGGTCTCCAGCATTGTTCACAAAAGTGCTGCAGAAAATGTTCTGTTCTCACACTGAAATGTCATAAATATTTAAAGGAAAATTTAAGTGTCATTGTGTGATGCTATTTGTTGGTGGTGACAAGGAACTTTCAGCTTATGTTTAATCAATTTTTTGATTCCCAGGTTCCAGGTGCTCTGTGAAACTCATTTTGCAGCAGTTGTTCCAAGTATTGCATTGCTCAAGACATTTTGTGTTGCAGTTTCCTATACAGTCATTCTATATTTTTAACTTAATATTTTCTCTTGTTATTTTTATGTGTATTATCAGATTACCTGAGAAATAATGCACATCCCAATAGTAGTCCCAGAATCACATGGTCTAAATTTGAAGCCACAAAAATTGCTGTCTCTGTGATTCCACTAGGCACAGCAGACATTAAGGAATGAAGACTCATTATGCCAAAATTTATTTTAAATGAAAATAATTGCTAGTGATAATACAAAAGTATCTCCTGTAAGTAACTTTGTTCACCAGCCATGTTCCCTTCTCCACAAAATAAAATGGATCAGAGGACTTGATCTTTAGTAACACTGAGCTAAATGGAGCTGCCATCACGGTGTTCAATGAGATGGGAAATAGGTTCAGTGTTTTGTTTCAGTTATCACCTCTTTTGATCCATTATAATGTGTACCTTGATTAGGTCATGTTGGCATTTTTAGCTCCCATGGTCTTAGTGTCAGAGGTGTGGGATAGTTTTATGGATTGATGATCTTGCATTTTAGAAGGCACTTTATTGCTATCAATACAGGAAACAGTTTACAGAGTAAACTTCAGAAGGAGGAAAGCTTAAAATCTGAGGCTGATAACCAATGCCACATACCCACTAATAATTTTTCTGCTAAATTAGCTGTTACTATCAAGGTACTTTTCTGATTATGCTTTTAACTTGTGGGGTTTCCTCCATTCTCAGGATGGCAGCTGACTTCTGCACAATTTCTGGAAGGCAGCTGTGAGTGTCTGGTTGTGCTGTGTCTTCCTAACCTCAGGGTATTTCTTAGACTAAGAAAATTCACCATGGTAGTCAAAGACCTCAGGTTAGATCATGATTAAATTCAGGCTTCTTCCTAGGGTACATAAAATGCAATTTAGTAACCTTTCAGGATCTCAGAACCACTGCTTCTACCTAGACTGTATATTGCATATTGAATAACTGGAAAATACCCAGCTGCACCTCTTTAACACACATTTATCTATATCTTAAGTTCCTGCTGTGCAAGTTAAGTCATAGAGTGTACATTTGCATATGTAGTTCTCAGCTTCCAGTTTCGTCAGATCCTAATAGTGCCAGAACTCTAGGCTGTGATTAACAGCATTAATAAGTGAAACCTGGGGTCTTTGGATAAGATGTAAGACTCTCAACATAGAGCTTAGATATTCCAAGGGCATGGTCAGAAAAATGCAGTTTTTAGATTTCACATGCATGATATTCAAAGCTAAAGCAAAGGAAATTGTCTACTAAAAATAACTCCATGTCTAATATTGCAGCTGTATTAATGCTGTGCTGCCTGACCAAACCTGATCTGCTCTTTTCAAAAAATTCCCTATGACTATTTTTATTATTATTTTGTAGGCAGGAATAGGAAAAAAATATATTCAGTGAAATGGGAATTAATATGGGGTATCTTTCCTTGTTAGTTTTATTAGATGTTATATATATTATTGAAAAAACTCAAGGGGTCACCTGAAGTGGAATTTTCTGTTCCTTAATATCCTGCTGCAGGGTCCCTGGGCTCTGGCAGGAAAAGGCTTGTCACAGAAGAGATGCATTCATTAGAATTTCATATTTTATTGTTCTGAAGGAGTCTAAAAGTCTTTAGACTTTTCCCTTATAGCAAGATCCCTTCATCCCTTCATTGTTCCAGGGCCTGGTGCTGTTTAACATCTAACAACCCTGCCAGTGGGACTGAGAGCACCCTCAGCTAGTCTGCACGTGACACCAAGTGAGCGCTGCAGTGGATTCACTGGAGGCAAGGGATGCCATCCACTGGGACCTTGACAGGAGTGAAGGGTGGCTCCATGGGAATTCCAAGAGGGTCAGCAAGGCAGGTGCAAGGTCCTGCACAGGGGTCAGGGCAATCCCCAATATCACTACAGACAGGGGAATAAATGGATTGATTGCAGCCCTGTGGAGGAGGGCTTGGGGATACAGGTGAATGATAAATTCACTGGCACTGTGCACTTGTGGCCCAGAAGCTCATCTGTGCCCTGGGCTGCATCTGAAGCAGCGTGGCCAGTGGGATGAGGGAGGTGATTCTTTTTGTGTGGTAGGTTGTATGGCAGAGGAGATCTTTTCCTTGAGTCTCGCTGCCAGTCTCTTGAGTATGAAACCCCTGAACTTAAGTCACATTGCACATGTTTCTTTTTAAAAACTTTTCTACAATTAAAAATAATGTTGATTTACAATTAGCAATTTTACTGCTCTCATGTAGATTGAATTCCCATTCTTCATCTAAAAAAGTCAATTAAGCTGTCAGTTACCACTTCTCAGACAAGGTGGCATCAGTTCAATTTCTTCAGGTCTGGGGAATATATGCAATAGCTGTAATTGCTGGCTACAAGTGCTTACATCAGCCAAAGAACTATTAGCCTCCTTTAATTGCTGGTAGCAACTCAGTTTCCCCATTGCAGACAATTAATACAGTCTGTTCTCACCCCACAGCAGTCTGTGACCCACTTTGAACTTTTTCATGGGCCATTAGGGGCTGTGTTTGTGAAACACAGAGATTGAAAGGAGTGAAAACGTTATTAGGGAAGAAAAAAAGAAAATGCTCTACAGTGTGTTCATGTAGGGAGAGGTATCCCAACCTTCTGCAACCCTTGTCTCATTTTCACTAGCTAGAATTACGACAGTCCAAACAAAAGCTTTAAAATTCATGTGAGTAGAGGACCCAGGACCATGTGTGATGTGTCAGAAGTTCTTTTCCCTCAGCTCTCATGCTAACTCCACGAGTGATCATATTTGAATGAAATTCTGTTGAGAAATACATTGTTGCTTCTTTTCTTTCTATTTTTCTTTTTTGTTCCTTTAATTTTTCTCCTTTTTTTCTTTTCCTATGTTGTCTGGACTGAAGTGCTTTGCAAAATGTGAAGTAATTCCATAATGCTAGGATAGCAAGTGTTGACAGGATAACACACGAGTAAGTTCCGGTCCCACCAACATATGTTTGACTTGTGCAAACATACTGAAGGAGGGAGGGTGAAATCAAGCTGGCTTTACTGTTGTTTTCTTCAGCTGCTGTCGCTATGCTGTCCTCTGCAACACCTCAGCATCAGCAACTTCCTAAGTGCTACCTCTTATTTACCAGACTATAAAGTGCTTTTGTTCAGACTATATGGATGGCATTTTTATCTGCAGTAGGGCACAAACTAATTTTTTTCATTTATGCTCCACTTATTCTAAGAACTAGTAATATACTGTGATTATTTCTTGCTCTTTGATGTTGGTTTGCGGGGCAATGGAGGTAATGAGAATATATTATGGGGGTTTTTAATGGCAATTTCATAGGTTCTAATTCACAGTTTCTTTTTGAACTTTTCTGGGACCTGCTTAAAAGTAATGGATATAAATGTAAAAAATCAATATCCATATTCTTCTATATCTTATCCTGTCAGAGGCAGAAATCAGTCTCTGCTCCTTAGCTCAAACCTTTGATAATAATACAGCATAGAAATAAAAGTAGCTTGATCTCTTACTGCTTTCCTGTCTCTGTCTAGCTTTCCATCTGGAAAAATATTTAATAATTTTCAAAACAGTTGAAAGTCTCCCTTGATTCCCTTCTCCAGGTGAGAGAACTTACAGATGAACTTGTCAGACTGAAAGTATCCTGGTGCTGCTATCAAAAAAATTCATCTGATGCAGCAAAGTGCCAAAATCTTTTGGCTACACAAAGGGAGAAAAGCTTTTGTATTTTTCTTGTGAGTGTATAAGGGATTATTGGCCCAGGTTTGAGAACCTGGCAGGGAGAATTTCTATATTCTGGATAAATGTCAAAATAGAAGCAAATCTCTATACAACATACTGTAGATTCCTAGTTACTGCTGCTGGCTTCTATTGAAGCTCATTTTATTTCACTATGACCTAGAAATTACTCCCACAGTAATCTAATGGCTCCCCCCTGCTCCACATGTGCAACCCAGAACTCAAAGGGAACTGTTTGCTTTGTATGACAGTAGACCATTTCCCATGCATAGGCTTTATCTAATGGTCCATGATGCATGAATCAGATTCTGAGTGGGAAAAATATACAGTGCAAATGTCTTTAAAAATGGAAATTTATATTCATTTAAGAAATTCCTGTTGAATGTTTATGCGTTGGATTTGCTGTATTGTGACTTAGTAGCAGGAATACACTCAAACTTCAGAGGAAAAACCCATGATATACCTAGACCTGCACAGTTGTCCACTAAAACCAGTATTGTGGTTGCTAGTAACAGACTACAAGCTTAATACTAATTATACAAAGTCTCCATCCTGGCCTAGAATCATCGAATCACAGAATGTCCAGAGTTGGAAGGGACCCACAGGATCACAGAGTCCAACTTCTGGGTCTATTTTGTTCTTGTATCAACTTATATGGACTTGCTTTGTGAGTCAAGAGCTTGATACAAAGTGTCTCCCTTTATGATGTGGTGTTTATATGTGAGGCAATCATAAAGGTCTTGGAAATACGAGTCAAAAATGGAAACAGGTCTCAAGAAAACCAGTAACTCCCTGGTAGTCAAGCCCTGCACACTGAGAGTGCTCTTAAGAGCTAGGAGGTAACAAGGGAAATAATGCAGCAGTGAGACCAGAAAATGTAACTGAGCAATAGGACAAGGCTCATGGTGCAGCTTGGGAAAGCAGCATCTTCAAGCATCAGGCAGCATGCGGATAAGTGGGTGGAAGTGTCCAGAAGCTGAAAGGATGTCGGAAATGATTCTCCCTGGAGGAGTGGCCTGCCCATTCTGTCTTATTGTTTGTAGGACCCTGGGGCTCCTCTGTCTGCCTGCCCACCCCAGGAACCCTGACTCTTTGGGGTCCATTTTGACCTGCCAGCTGATCATTTGGGGCTGTGTACAGCAGCATTATGGTACATCTGCACATGTGTTTTTTCTCACAGATTCTGCTCTGGAAGGATCTAACCCTTCAGTATAGCATTGCTGCATTTAATCTTCATTTTCTTAGTTACTTTTAACCATGATTTGGGTCCACACAAGGGAAATAGCAGCAGTGGCAGTATGTATACAATGCTATTCAAAACACTACATGTGCTGTATGTTCCCTTCTTTTGTTTTAATAGACTCCAAGAGTTGCCTTTGCAACTATGAAAGAGACTTTTAAGAACTTGTTTCTAACTTGTTGTCTGTGCCACCAGTTCTGCAGGCTTTATCCTGAACAT
Organism: Cettia cetti; assembly: GCA_013401135.1. Lineage (NCBI taxonomy): Eukaryota > Metazoa > Chordata > Aves > Passeriformes > Sylviidae > Cettia > Cettia cetti. The sequence goes on along the minus strand of VZUI01056619.1, from coordinate 34,676 downwards.
TGATTTGGTTAAGAGTCTGGAAAAGATCAGCACTGTAAAGAAAGACAATAGGACTAAACATATTTGCACAAACCTTATCAATTTCCAGTAGGGATTCTAGAGCTGTGAAACATCATTTCTTATTTTTTAGTTGATTTTTTGTGTATATGTTGTGTTGTACTTGTGTCACCACCGAGCAGTATCTAATTAAAACCAGTGCTCATGTAGGAAAAATATCTCTGATTTCCCTAAAAGGAACTCTGTGTTCTGAGACACCAGACAGTTTTGGAACCCCAATTTTTAAATGCAAAATGAGATTTGTAAATAAGTCATTTGTATAAATGAGACAAAGCCTTCCAGATTGAGATAATTAATTTCATAAGAAAGTATTTTAAAATACATTTTTCAAAATAATACATTGTTCTAAAACCTTCATAAGAGTGAAAACAGTTTGGATGGCTACGATGCAAATTATTAAGATTAATATCTGACTACTTCAGTAGCTGTGAACAGTGGGCATTTTTCCCAGTGGACAATATAGCAGATTTGGCATGTCTCTAATAAAAGGAAGTAATGAATAAACCTGAATAGCAGTTGTGGTAGAAATCTAAAGAGCAGGAAGGATAACTTTATTAATAGTTTGGGTTCACAGTTTAAAAACTTTGTAATGTGGACAAAGGATTTGCTTTCCAATAATGTCCTATGCACTAAAAGTGACCATCTCTGTTCATATTTTTTTAAAAATCCAGAAGGAAATTCAAATGTATAGAGCATCTTTTTGCCAGATTCTATAATTTCATTAGAAACAAAGACTTTACCTCCCCATGGCTCCCATCTGGATAAAATTTGTCTCAGACAGATGAGTAATCCTCATTTGTAGCAGTCTTGGCGTTGCAATTATAAAAGCACAACCAAGTGCCCCACCATTCAAGATTAGACCAAAAAAAAAGAAAAAAAAATCTACTTGTTCTATAATGGGTCAGTTCAAAAGGGATTCTATTATTCCACTCATGCTGGAAAAGCTTTATGCAGGTGATAACACTACATAGACACAGGGTTTAACTTACAGAGTTAGTTTCCTGGCTGCTAATGAAAGGCATATGTATATGATGAAGATTATTTTTTGCTTTATGAAGTTGACATGACATTTGTGCCATATACAATAAGCTTTGTACCAAATTGTTTTGAATTTCTATCAACCATTCCTATACTATGTGGCTTGTTGGCAGAAAGCTAGAGCAATGTGGTAAAACAATCATGTTCAGTACCTAGGTACCAAAACCAGAGAAGTGCAGTCCAAATTTCTTATGTTCAAGTATGGAAAAAGTGTGTGGCACTGTATACTCGGGTGTCTTCTAGCAAGATTGTGGTTTGGCTTCTACTTTCTCCTATGGCTGGCTCAGCCTTCCGATTTTAAGATTGTATTTAAAAATAGTTTTTACTATATTTTAATTAGGTTGGTTAAAGATGTTTTTACTTTGTGCTTGAACTTTTAGGTGGGTGTTTTTCATAATAGTTTTACATTTTAGTTTCTCAGTATTTGTTTTAGCTTGCGTACCATTAAGAATGTTGGTTTCCAACAGCCAGGCCAAGTTTCCAGAAGTGTTCGATAGTTTCATGTGACACAATTTTTGGGTGACCTACCTGAGATACTTTGTTCTCAGAAACATTTAGGACCCTTAGCTGCTCTTGAAGCCAAGTATTGAGGAAATGTGCTAGATCCAAGTTTGTCAGTACTCTCTGGATGTCAGAGGGGTTCCTTTAATTTGTTGCTAAACAATAACCTACTCCAAATCCTGTTCTTGACTGTCTGACAGTGATTCCAAGATCCTGATAATACTTGACTACTTATGAAATTCCCAAAGATTCAGTTTTTTGTCAATAGATCATCTCAGCAAATACAGAAGACTCATTGTTTGATTTGCTCCTTATCCTTTTATTTTTCCTTTCATGTGTGCACATAATCCTACATCCATGCATATCTACTAGAGATCAGTAGACACTGAACTATTAACTGTTACTTAGATTATGGAACAGACACTCACTTTTAAAATTCATTGCCAGCAGAAGTAAGGAATGTGCCAGCATTGGGGACTTTTAAATCTAAATTTAGGAGCTACTTATTTCATTCACCATTTTTAAAATATTTGTTTTGGGTCTAGCCTGTGGCTTGGCAGTTGCATGTGGCATGCTTCAGTGTGAGGAAATCAAATCTCAGAAAGGCTAAAATTTACTGGATCCCCAGAATTCAGTTTGAGAACTGAACTTGGGTTCTAATTTAGAATCCTCATCTTGCACCTTTCTTGGATTGCAGAGAGCTCGTACAAGCCTGGGGTCTGGGGACAGCCCTGGAGAGTGGCTTCCCATAGGGAAGCCACCTTTCTCCCCTGAAGCAAGAAATGCATTCCCAGAGTCTGTTAATCTTCACCTATGATCAGTTTTCTTGACAGGATGTTAAATGTGCTTTTGAATTTGCTTTTGGGTAACTTGGACTGAATATGCAAAAGAAGGGGGAGGGAGAAGAACGGTGGAAAATTGCCTTCTGGGTAATTCAAAAACAACCAAACCTTCCTACCTCAATCAACCCCCCTTTTTTATTGTGAGCAGCTGCTGTATTAGGAACAATGATATGTAAAAGGGATGCTCTATATTAAAATACAAAGGCTATTTTAACAAGCTATTAGAGGACACACTACAATGATCACAAAATGACAAGGTATTTTGTGATCTGTTGATGGTTTTGAGCACAGTAAAACAACAGTACTAAATCTATCTCTTCATATATACTTAATGCTACCAATAATAATATGTATGACATTAAAAATTCTTTAACATGCAACATGCAATGTATCTTAATATTACTCCTAACTATTGAAATTTTAACACAATTCTGACTGACATAAGTTCTGTTCTGCTGCTGCTGATGTTCCTTTTGGTCTTTTTCTCTCCTAACCTTTTGGAAGTCAGTTCAATATATTGGGTTATTTGTGCTTCATGAGGCTTTGCTGAGCAGTTGGAATAAGGTGGTGTTACAGCTTTTGAATCAGATCAGTCCCTCCATATTTAGCTGCATGGTAAAGATATGTCAGCGATCATGGGTGGGTAGGACAATGGTGTCCATCTGTCCTGACAGAAGCCCAGGAAACAGAAGCAATTTACAGATTTTCAAAATGATGTAATGTTATTAATATTTTGTACAATGAGCAATGTGCAGTTTTGTACAATGCTATTGTAATGTTTAGCACATGTTCTGTGATCGCTCACATTCACATCAGAGTGCACCACTGGCTAGGAAGGAAGCACACGCTTGTTCTCATTAGGCTTTGAAATGGTTTATTCCCAGGATGCTGTCAGGTTTTAATACAATGAAAAAGTAGTAGTCAGCTCTCCTGGGTCACACTGATGTCTTAGGTGAAAACAGAACATCTGAACAAGGAACAGGTGCTGTTTAGCTGATGCAGCAGGATTTTGCTGGTCAATAGAGACCTTGACACACTTCCCTCCTGGGCTGTTGGGTTATGGCTTTGCTGCCGGATGCCACCAGATAACGTCACTCTTGGCTCTAGCTGGAGATAAGAGTAAGAAGGCTGTCTGACAAAACCCATGAGGAACTGGGTGCATGAGGGGGAGGGGAAGACACGACCGACCAGGCTACATTAACAACAGTCCTAAAGAAATCCAACCCAAACCAAAAACCTTCAGCAGGGAAAGCATGATTATCACTTCCTTAAATTAATGAACTGTGAATCCGTAGTATGGAATTAATTGCTTGATATTTTTCACCAAGGACATTTTCATGTACTCCTAGAATTATTATTTTTTTAAAGAAACCCCCACTCTTTAATAGCTGTGGTTTTCTAAAGAGAGTCACATTGAAAATTGAATTGACAGGTCTTGATTCTCTTCCTGAAGTCATCACCCATATTCTAGAGGGAATTTCTACAGTTTGGCCAAACATTAGACATTAAATATTTAATACAGAAGAGAAGCAATTCAGAAATACTTGGAAACAGTCTTGTACCTTATAGCAATTATGATGTCCCTGAGCTACCCTTAAACAAAGAGCTTTGTTCTTTTAAAGCAATTACCAGAATTTTTTTTTAAAAAAAACAAAACCAAGAGAAAAAACAATGCAACACAAGAGCAAACCTAATGCCAGTAAAATTTTAAAGGGCACACTTTTCTCCAGGAAGTTTCTGGTTTAAGCACTAGATAAGTATTTGGTTATCCTACATGTAAGATACATTACAAAAGGAATGGCAAGTTTCAAAGCAGTTTTCTTGAACTCTTAAAAAATATTTTTCTCTCACATATGAAATAACACAGGAAAAATAAAACTATACATGAACATAATTTCTTTGCTCTGAAATTGAAGACATTTAGGTGTTTTTGTTTTGTAAATACAGCTAAGGTGAAATCACTGACAGATTTTGGTGTTGCAGAAAAGGAGTGTGTCAGTGGAGAGAAACAAAGGGGGAGATTAAACAGTTAAAGCTAAGTGGTCATTAAAGCTGTTGTCTGAATAGCCACCACATGAGGTTTTTCATTTGCTCAGGAAAGACAGCTGAAGAAGGGGTCTGGGAGTCAAGTACAGTTAAATCTCTGCTTGAATTTGTGGGTGTAAATATTTGCAAGATCAAGACCTTAATGGTTTCAGTATTAGACAGATCTTTATTTTGCTTATATTACACATCTAATTGTTGAAGTTCCAATAGCAAATTAAAATTATTCCATTTGACTTTTTCTTAGATGCAGATACATTTATCCAGACCTTAATACCTTAATGTTTCTGAAATTATATTCTAGCAACAATTCATATTCATCCTAAATGACATGTTACTGGGGAACAAAAAGATCAACTCTACTTTTTTCAGGGGTGGGTAGGTTATTATTCAGGTTTACTAAGTAGTCTTATGCAGTCTGTTTCAATGGTATAAAGGTTACCTGCTTTTGATTGTTTTGGTTCAGGCTTGTCTGTGAAATCAAGTGAAGTTAATTATGTAGAAACATTAACTTTTGCAGTGCTGAATTCCCACCTCACATACCAACATTATCACCATATTATAATTTCTTCATGTTTTCTAACCTGCTTAGCACTCACTTTCATATATTTGAACATGAGATAGATATCCAATTACACAACTACACAATTAAAGTTAGATGTCAGGCATGCTGATAAGGGGTATGCAGAATCATATAAAGAATAGAAGAAAAAAATACAGACAGGAGCAAGTAAAAGTCATAAAACAAAGTGAGACCACACAATTAATTGAAAGGGAAACCTGTCTTCTCCTTCACCACTATAACCCCTTGGTCTGGATTTTTCAGAATGGCTCAGTGGACTAAAACTGATATTGCTTCTTTGAGTGCAGGAAAGAAATTTTGACTAGAGCAGTGACCTTTAACTACAGCATAGACCCAACTACTTTCTGGCACTTTCTGGGAATTGATTATGACATTTACAGACAGAACTCTCTGTAAGATTCTAACACTGGCAGTTTACCTTTAAGTGGCTACCAAAGCATGATCTGCTTAAAACTGCTTCCAGGAGGACAACAGCGTTACTATCAAACACACTGTCCTGCATCAGGACCAAGGGCTCATCTTATTGCAAAATAAGCTGAAGACAGACAGAACTTCAAAAATAAGAGGTATTTTCTGAGCTCCTTCTTTGGAGGAGCCCTATGAAATACTACACTATTCATGCTCCAAAAAGTGTGGTAGCCTTATTGGAAAAGCTGAGTTGTGGCACAATTGCTCTTGCATTATATAAATGTGGGACTCCACAAGTTGTGTATGAAACCAGAGGGAGACAGATGACCCAAATTAAGAACATAGCAGCAACTCAGAAGTTTTCCAAAAAGCATTTCAGGGATGTTCACAGAACTTTTCCCAGAAATGCTGGCTTATATATCACTGCTGTGAAGAAGCAAGAGTAACTTCCAATAGCATGTTGCTGGCACAATTTTAATATATTCTGATTTTGTAATGATATCCACAGTACATTACATCTTCATTTTGAAAACCCATTATGCCCACTGGAACAGAGAGTCAGGTCAAGTGAAGAATAAGATATTAGTGATTTTCCATTATATCTGTAAGTACACTTTGAAACAAAGCGCTTGAAAACTTTCACCAATTTTTATTGTAACTTTCTTACAATAAAAATGAGAACATTTCTACTTTAAAGTTGCCAGAAAAAATGGGGGAGATCAAGTGCTCTCATCACTATCAAAACCTGAAATGTCCACATTTGCAATTTATCTCAGTGCTCATGGCAAGAAATGTGGTACTAAGGCACTGACCTATCAAAGCCATAGTTAAGTTCAGGTAGAAGAGAATGTATTTCCTTGTCCCCCACTCCCTAAAGACAGGAGGTTATGGATGGGAGAGAAGCTGGGAGGCGACACAGCTGGGACAGCTGACTGAGGGTAACACCACGCTCAGCATTAAAAACTCAGCACTTTGGGGGAAGCAGCCATTGCTTTGAGGCTAGCTGAGCATTTGTCTGTTTATGGGAGGTGATGAGAGACTTTGCATTTGTTTTACCCCCCTTTTATCTTTCCTTCACTTGTTGAACTGTAATTTATCTTGTCCTGTTAGTTTCTCTGCATTTGCTGTGGCTTTTGGCTGACGAGGTAACTGCCCTATTGCCTAAAAAGCAGAGAAGTCTTCCTGGAGACAACAGTAGCTCTCATATTGTTGTCATTATGTAAAGGATAAAATTTGTGAGGAGCATGACATACCCTGAACTGTCAACTGCTGAAGTGAGTAAGACCTTCCAGGTGGCTGGCTTGGTAGGCTATATATCTTCCTTTCAGAAATGAGTTTTAATATATAGTTTCCCTACTGCCTTGATAGATCTCTCTATTATTCAAGCTAGTTCAACTGTACTCAAGACACATTTCATTTACACAGGCTCTAGAAACATCTCTGCAACTGGAATATCAGCACAGATTCTCAGGATGGATTACTGCATGCCCATCATGTTGTTAGTGGTCTCCTTTCCCCACAGGCCTGAAGTGGGTGCAGCACAGTGCTTTGTTTTGATGCTTGTAAAATGCCAGTGTTTATCAGGCAATGCCCAGCTCTGTACTTGCTTCACATCCTGTTTGCAGAAGAAAATCAGCTGAATTAAAAGCCTATCTCAAATCAGCCAGGGAAGGCAATGTTAAATGAATTACTATAAAAATCATATGCAATGTGCTAGGTTCTGTTCTGCTGGCTTATTTTCTAATCAAAGCAAAATAAATCCAGATTTTTTAATGGCAATTTATTGGACATGACATGACAATTTTCTAAGTATTTTATGGTTAAATTCTTAACATTAGATATGATTTCTTTACGACTTTCACATCACATTGAATCACAGTTCTGTCATTTTTTTTGACCATTGAGCCTGGGGCTTCTGGTCCTGTTCTACTGCAAACTGCAGAGGCAAACCTCATTACACCACTGTTTTTCAGTAAAAAAATATTTTTAACAGAGTCATTAAAAAAGCTACTTTTATGGAAAAAGCCATCAAACAGTTTATATGTTGTAAAGAAACAGAAGTATTACATGGTGTCTGCTTGTTCCATATGTAACTATCTGGCTCTTCAAAAGAAAACACACAGGCACCAAAGTTTTTATGTTCAAATTACTATGTCTTGTGAATACTAGAAATAATATGTTTTCTAATAACGTTTTCACTATCACATTTTTACCCAGCCATGGTGAGCTCTGATAGTTTCATTATATCTTATAATCAGAAAAAAACCCCTTATTTATATTGCATTTTGTCACCAGGTCCTGATCCTGGAAAGTACATTAACTTCTATTCTGCTCCATTCCTCTCATTAGGCAACTTATCCTTTATCTGTTAGTCACAGGCTTTTTGTAGATTATTTTACCAATACAAGAGTTTTCCAGATACTCTGTAACAGCCTTGTTTCTGGCATTAAAAACATAATCCTCAAAAAAATTGCTCTGCTATGCAACTGAATGTGTGGATTTTGTATGGAAGAAAGAACAAATGCTTTAATAATAATAATAATAAAGTAATAATTTGTTGTCCAATGCTTGAGGAATTCTGGAAACATAAGTACTGTTTTATGTTTGAAAAGTGCAAATATAATTCAACTTGCCAGCAGAGTGTGCAGGATGTCCAAGTACTTCAGTCACCCCTGGATATGATATATTACAGTAAGAAAATTACAACCTCCAAACCAGAAGTGAACTTGGGTTTAAGCTTCAAATTCTAATTTGACAATTTTCAGTGTGATTTTGGATAGAAAGCCATGTGCTGACTGACAGAACCTCGTTCTCTGTGACAAACAGCTATGTCTCTTCCAGTCATGACTAGCCCCGATCCATACATCCAACACTCCCTGCTGTAACCGGCTAGAAAAAAGTTTTTCCTGTAGTGCTTTCTCTTTGCACACTTTCTGTATCAAATTTTCAATCCTGTCCTGAAGCAAATCTTATCCCTTTGAATATCCTCCAGTGAGATTTTATTTTCCATGTATGTGTGAAGGTTATCAGACAATGAAATGCCTTGCCTTTTTCTGTGTGATATCCAGAAATGGTTAATCAGTGTTTGGCTAGGAACTGTTCCAACTAGTACATGTTCCACCATTAAGTCTGAAACTTTTGCTCTTCAAATTTAATGTTCCACAATTTAACACAAAATAAAAGTTGTATTTTATTAACATAGTCTTTATGAGGTCTGCCTGTGAAATGGCTGCTTTCTGTGGGAAAAGCTGAGTTCCTCAACATGTTGTCCCCATCCTTTCAGCTGCATGACTGAAACTGATTTTTCTACTCATGTAGAGCCATAGAAACAAGGCGTGTTATTCTGATAACAGTTAGTTTCTTCTTGTGCCTTTGTGGAAAAGGCCTGTTTCTGCAGTCTGAGTAGCTTGAAAACTTAAATATAAATGCTTTTACTAAAAAATAGAGGTCATGGTAGTCAAAATAGTGGAAGGAAAATGGGAAGATAATTATAGTGAATGTCTGCTTGTATAAAACGTATACCAAAAATGTAAACATCTCCTGAATTAATGCAAAAAATTGTTACTATTATTTTAACATTAGCATTTGAGTCCTCTAATTTTTAGCAAAATTGATGTTCACTTGTCCATTGAAAGAACTTTCATTAACACCACTTATAACCATGCATTATTTAACATTTGAAACTAAACTAACCTTTGCAGATGTGCTTGTTACTGTGCTAAAACATGGAACTCAAACAGGTAAAGTTTCAAGAACTTGGCAATGAGGACAATGGGAGTTAGAATGGAAAAATTAGCTCTCCTTCAAACCAATGGTATAACAAGAAATGCCAATGAAGACAATTGAGTTATGGGACACAATTTGGAAGGACATTCATTCCCTGATCTGACTGAGACAGTTTATATGGTAGTGTATGTACACACTGGTGAGGAGAACCTGAAGTCTGTTCACCCTTTCATATTTTATATCAGCTAATATTATGTTGGGACATCTCTTGGTCTCAGTTTAATGAAATAGTTTTCCTATAATAATTGTGTCTCATGAGCATATCCATTTCATGCTTAACAAGTTTGGAGAATTTGAAGGATTCAGCATTGTTTGCTGATCACGGGATGCAAGCATTTTCTGGGACAGCGGAAATTTTACAGAAGTATTTAATATAATCTTTAGCTATCTATTTTCAAGGCTGAAGAGCCTTATTTTAAGCAAAATAAGATGAGGACCTTATTTTGCTTAAAACTGATCCAAATCATACATTCTTCACCAAACTTTCTATTTCTACTATCCATTATGTACTTCCTTATCGCACCTGTGACTGGTATTCAAGAAATGGCTATACTAGTCATAATACTAATTTTAAACCTATCATCTTTATTTAGAAACACTTCTTCATGTGCAGTACATTGCATTTATCAACACTGAATTCCACCTACCTTTTTATTTTCCAACCACTCAGTACAACTCTGCAACTCCTTGCAGTCAGTTTTTGACTATCCTGGATAAGTTTGTAGCAATCAACAGGAATCTGTCACTTTTCTATTCATCTTCTTGTTCAGGGCATTCAGCAAAACTCAACATAGGAAAATGCATTTGGTAATTGAACACCAAACTATTTTTGGTCAAGAGCATTTATTGTTGAATCTACAACTTATTGGAAGTCAGCCGTTTTTGGAATACAGACATACAGTAAGCATCTCAGGATATACTCAGATCCTTTCCTTTCCTGGATCTTTTGGACTATGGGAGAAGAACTGGAACAGGGTATGTCTGCTGATCGGGAAATGCATTGAGATTTCTCTTACAGACTTAGGTTCTAATTTCATTTCTAATTTGGAATGGCTCCCAGTACTCTCCAAGGCCTGTCTAAATGACTACAAGGTAAGTCTTTAAAATAATAAACCAAATTAGGGATTTAATAGTCTAAGATGTTAACTTTGAAATGACAGCCATGATTTCTCCTTAGAGGCATTGCATGGGATATTGTCTGCACCATAGTGAGAAGGAAATTGCTAAGGTAACTTGCTGCATTCCGGGAAGCATTAATGAATACTCAGCCAATTTTGCCTTCAACTTGTGTGCAAAAGCTGCATCTTTGATGTAGCCCCTCAACCAGGTAATAATGATATGTGTTTGTGGCTGGAATAATCTGAATATATGTCATATCTGAGGAAGGCCACAGAGATTTTAGTTCTTAGTGGGATTTCTTCTTTTTGAGGCATTCTGATTCCAGGCAGGTGTGGGGTTTTATTCTCTTGTAGGCAAGTCTCTTCTATCTCTAAGGGATAATTTGCATGCTAGGCAACCCCAAGTCTGGTTGTGCATTCAAGCCAATTTGCATAATCATGTGTGCTGTAGGTAAATATGTCCTCCTGCTCTGAATGATCTGATCACAGGAAGTGAGGATCAGTGACACCTCAAAAAATCAGAACTCCCAAGTTCCCAGCTCTCAACCATGTTATGTCATCAATTTTTACATGAAGACAAGGAATTTAGGTTTTGTATCTGACACAGTGCTGAATTTGCAAGAGAGAAAGATGTTTAAATTAGTGTTCTTGTTGGATATGTGTGCAGAGGCAAACAGCAGCACTGGCTCCTTTACCATGTTAGGGTTTTCCCTGTGGAGTGATCTCAAAGCAACCAGGGTTACTCTTGAATGAAGCTGGACTAGAAGGTGTGTTTTAGGAGTCAATATAACATGTTCCAGTGCCTAATGATTAAGTTGTTTAGAGATATTCTGATGTAAAATGCCTGAAACACATATGGAGCAGATCTTTGCTCTGCACCAGCTATTTCATCACACACATCTGCTTCTCTTGCACTGTACTGCTTATTTATATAGACACACTCCTACTGCTCAAAGGTTTAAAGGAGCTGTTATGAAACTGGTCTATTGTAGTAGCGCCTTTCTGGGTTTTGGAGTAATTGTGAAGAGAACAGAGAGAAGTTAGGTTTGACTTTAACACAAACTAACCATCTGCTTTCTCAACAAAAGAGACTACTTCTAGGTACTTACTATAGATGTGCACTAAGCCTCCTCTTTAGAGTAGGCAAGCATACTGTAGCTACTATTCAAAATGTCAATGAGTTAAGTTTGAAATATAATGGAAGGTTAAGTGAAAATCACATCTCTGTTGAGTAACACGCTGCATTGTATCTCTTTCCTCTCTTTTAATTCCCTTTCTTATTATTTACTTTCTGAAATACATTCAAAATGTACTTTCCAGTTTAGCCTGGAAGAAATGTGTGATATGAGTTTGGTAGTTGGCTCAGCCATGTGTTTCCTCTGTGGTTTGGTCGTTTATCTGTGAAATGAGAATATTACTTCATAAAGGTGTCATGAAGATAAATCTAATTAATTTATCGTGAAGCTTTCAGATGTAGAACCCCTGTCTAAATCATTCCACTCATCTCCTGCCTCTCTAGATTTGTTTTTTCTATTAATTTCCCCTCTGTGAATATCTAATAGATACCTTTTCTGTTTCTCATAGTGCAGTTTACCCACAATTCAAATAATGTAAAACAATGTTTGTTCATCTTGTTTACTCATTTGTCAGATGGCCTTGTCTGCCTTGTACTATTTCCTTCTATGTGGACATTGTTCTAGTAAGTTTCTGTTGTCTCTGCTGTCTGCTTGGGGTTCTTTTGTGAAATGACACATCTGACACATCAGACACATTGTCCTTGTCTGATCAATGAATTTGAGGACTAGAGATCATTATATAATGTGGTAAGAACTTTCAAGCTGAGGTCCTGTCTGCATCCAGGATTTTTTTTTCTGAATGCTTCATGGCCTTTAAAATACAAAGGTGCAGAGTTTTTCTAGTCTCACTTTTTTTCTGGGGTCATTGATCTGTTTAGAGTCTACTTTGCAGACAGCTGAATCTGCAAAACTGGAAGTGCAGCAAACTGAATATATCTGGAGCTAGTTTTGCCACCAGAGAAATCACAAAGTGCTATTGTGTCTCCTGTCAGTTTGGCAGCTTTAAATCTGCATTCAGGCTACTTTAGGGCTGACACCAATATGTTTGCTAGCTTGCCTTCTTTCAATAGTACAAAAGAAACTGCAGATTCTCTTTGTGGAAAATAAAAGCAAGAGAACACCATAAGGTCTTTCTGTAGGAAGATTCTGTGCAACCAATAGGAAAGTAGCAAGAAAAGAACAAGGTGGAAAGTAAAGCAATCCCAAACAGGTAACTTAGCACACTTACTGGAGTACCTACCCTTGTGCACCAGGACAATGTGTCAAAAGAGGTCTGTGGAGAGTGAGGATAGAATAAAAAAAACCTTCTTCTCTCTCATATCAGGAGCAGAAATAAAACCAGTACTTCCTGTATTTAATGTTTAAGACCCCTCTCAATGTTTACTGGGCAACTTAATTTTGCTTTTCACACCTATTTTTAAACACCTATTAAGTCCCACTTAGTCCCTTGGCATTAACAAGGTATGCTGCAAATAAGTGAGACTAATAGGATGCAAAATTAATCATTGTGTTTGTTAAGCCTCATATTGTCATGTCAAGTTAAATACTCCTAGGAAGAAATTTATTTTTTATTCTCTAGAAATAAATTTTTAAAAGAAAAATTAGAAAAAATTAAAGAAAAATGTTTTTCTTCTTTAAAAAAATCTTAAATGGAAAAGTAAAAGACATTTATTTAGTTGACAATATTTCATATATTTGGAGCCATATATATTACAGAGTTCTAAATCTATACTTCATAGACTTTTGGAACACTTTATGGTTGTGTATCTGCCTTCTGTGGTAGATATTTTATGACTTCAGTTGTCCTGTAGATTAAGTTATGCAAGTATTTATGCAACAGCTTCCCTTGACATGCAGTGAGAAGTACAACAGTGAATCACTCAACAGTGCGTGCTTCAGCAATCTGAAGGCTCGAAGCCATAAATCAGAGAGGATCTGACTGTCTACTCCAGATTTTTAAAAAGAAAGATTATACTGTACTTGTTTTTTTTAGTGACTTCTGTCTCTCAAACATTATGTGTCTGAAGAGCAGAGCTGTACTCCTGGGATCGCCCTGTTGCCTACTGGGGTTACCATGTTTGTTCCAACATCCTGAAAACTGAAAGTTTCATTTTCCAGATGCGCTTTCTGTCAGCCTGGGACATCTTGCAGGGCATTGGTGACTGCTGGAAGCAACTCAGTTCTCCAAGGGGTGTCTACATTCTGGGCTGATAAAGTCAGGAACATACAGTGGAGAATGACAAGAGGGAGTCTTTCAATGAATGCCCCTCTCCTCATTGCTTTTGTCTTTTTTTATATGTCACTGGTAAAATTTGCCTTGTTCATACGTTTGTTAGTGCCTTGCTTATCTTCTGGTTGTCTCAATAAATATTGTTCTCCTAAATTTATATTTGCTTTGTCAACCTTCTGTTAGCCAGCCTGAACCTCTTATGTGAGCTGTCAGACTAACCCTCTGTCCAACTTGTATTTTTGGAAGACACTCTAAGGCTTTAGAGAAAAGAAGCAACCCTGTATGATCCTGCCTCTTACTCTAGGCTGGGATGAACCTGCCAGAAGCTCCTAATTTAGAGGCAGGCTGCATATTAAAGGAAGAACTTAAGACCTATTTAATTCCTAAAATAAAAGCAGTCGCAAAGGAGGGAGAAAAGCTTCTCCCAACTGCTTGTGTGCCTTATTTCCTGAAGAAGCATGGGCTCAGATGTGAAGCTGGGAGAGCTCTGACAACTTCTTCCAGTAGCCCTGTCTCCAAATTTGGTCCTCATCCATCTCAGTGAGTGAGCGTGACAGGCAGTTTGTGGGGGAAGAAAGGGTGGATTTCGAAACAGACTGTTGCAAAGCTGCCTCCAGATCTAACTTGGATCACATTCCAGAAGAGATCTTAAGAGCTGGAAACACTCAACACATGTTAAGCCTTTGGCAGAGGTTTTCAGAAAACTGTCTGACTCTCCTGCTGCTGGGAAGCCAAACTATATATTCTGATAAATATCACAAAAGATGAGCACCTGCAAACAGGGCAGGATGTATATGTGTGCTATCCTCCATCTTCTAAAGGGAAACAAAGAGTTATGGAAGAAAAAGCATTATTTTATCAAAATTTTCTCACTACACAGCCATAATTTTCATTTGTGTGACCATATAGACACCTCTTGTACTTGTGTACCTCTTTCTTCCACATTATAAGAGGTTCAGAAAATACTTGGTGGCTACTGGGACTGTGGAAAATCACAGTTTGAAGTAAAAATCTCTAAATGGGTTGGAATTAAAATAATGAGATGATAATTCTCCATTTGTGATGTCCAGCTACACAGAGCACATAATGTTTGTTGCATAAATTGACTAGGAAAGAACATCAATGGCATCATACCAAAAAGGATTATGTTGAAAATACCTTTATGTTCTGTAATCTGATACACAAACATAACAAAATGCTAATTGCAAAGTACTATTCAAAAACTTAATTTAGTTTTCTTTTTGTTTTGTTTGTTTTGTTTTGTTTTGTTGGTGGTGGTGTTTTATTTTACTTCAGTTAATCATGCTGTAACAATAATAAGCTCTACTTTCGAAGACTAGTAGATGGGGGCTCTGAAATAGAATATCCTTTGGCTAGTAGAATTAAAGTTTGTTACAACTCCCATGTAATACTACTGATTGAGAAAGAGGCCATGGTAATAATTTTGTATATTCTAAATTGGCTTGTGCTTTTCTAGTATTAAATCAGAAATTTCAAATTGATTTTTTAACTATATGAATGCATAAAACTATTATTTGGCTAGCCAGGAAGAAATTATATTCTCAGAGGATGCTTGCTTTCTATATAGGACAAATTTTTATATACCCTATCCTGTAGAGTGAGAAATATGACCAGTTTTCCTAAAGAGATGGAAAGGTAGAAATAAAATAATGGAATAAAGCAAATAATATTGTGCATTGATTACTTTGAGCTTACTTATGTTTTCAGCTATGCTCAGCCTGTAAAAGTCATAAACAAATACTTGAAAAACCCCACTGTTACATATGAAAACAAAACAAGGAGCTCTTTCCCTTACAGTGTTTTCAAATAAATTTTAAAAGCAATAGGGCTTTTCTGTATTGACATTATGAGTTTTGTTTTCAAAGCTGAGTCCCAAAAGAATTGTGAACCTCTCACGGTAGCTTACCTTCCATAAAGCTTTAAATGTTTTTTTCTCAGGCGTATACTTTCTACTGGCAACTTCTTGTGGTTTAGCAGAGGCACAGTCAAGCATCTGTGAAGCTTTTTGTTTTTTCTTAGCTGAGCTTTTAAAGACATAAAGAATTAACTCTGTTCCACTGCTCATACATCTGCTTCCTGGAAGAACCAGGCCTCTGAAATGCCTGCAGTTATCTCCTTCATCCCACTGTTTCCTAAGAGAAAGATGACGTCTACCATGAATAAATTTCAGTCTTAGTAAAGGATACTCCCAATCCACAAAGATTCTGTACCAAAACAATGTTACATGAAAGAGCAAAATTGGTATAATCCCTGCAGCAAAGATCAACATCCACTTACAAAGATTAAGACAGTTTAAAGGGTTTTGTTTGTCAATAATATATTTAGTCCTTAATATTTTTTCCTCTTAGGACATTGAATATTTTTTTCAAAGTGCATCTCCTATTTCTTCTCATCACTTTGCATTCCTAGTTTCACCTGAGATGGACTAGAATATCAGGACCAAAGTGACTTTGCTTATCCCTCTGCCAGGAAATTTTAGTGATGCACACATGCAAACAGTTTTCTGCAATCTTTGTTAAAGTCCTTTGTTCCAAGCTTTTTGTTTCCAAGCCCTTTTGTTTTTGGAATAAGAGCAAGCATCATCCCTTAAAAATTTTCCTTAAAACCTGCTGAAGCTTTGGACAACAAAGATAATGGTTGCTTGTGCTACAATTTCATGTGATTAACTGAGGTCCCTCATTATTCCCTGCACAGTATGTGTAGGCATTATTCTGGATTGTCACATAAAACCTATGTATTATTGCTGACATACATCTCTGTTTTGTATACTCACATTATTTCCTGTTGGATCAAATGACACACACAGAAGTCGATGATTGCACTATGGATATTTGCTGTAAGCAAAATATTCTTTTAGAATTGTAGTTGGGAGCACTTATCTTCTTCTTATCTTCAGTGACTCAGTTTCACTTGTACATAAATTAGAAAGAAAATGTGTGTTAAACCAGAAATCAAGAAATTTTGTCTGTGGTCAAGGAAACATAACAAAAATATATATCTTTCTAGAGACAGCAAATTTTTTACAATGTTAAAGTCAAGGCTACACAGCAGGGTAGCCCTTCAGGTAAGACATGCTGCATCAATAAAATAGCTAATGCAGAATAAAATGCAGAAAAAATGGAGCACATTTATTCATTCCTGATTGTGGATGACACAACAAATTCCATGCAGATAATAAGAGAAGAGATTATTTGATTATTTGTTGTCATATGGGTTACTGTGGAGAGATAACACTTAAAGTATATTTTCATAGCTAAATATTCTGTCTATGTTTCATTTTCAATACACTTGAACTCCTGCTGACATATGAATTTCTAGTATCATTATTCTTGTGGAGAGGGCTCAACATGTAGAATATAAAATTTATAGTAAAAATTATTTGTGTGTTTTACAGAAAAAAGAGCTTTGATAAATAGCTGAATGTTCTTGCTGTTATTTATTGAGGTTTAAATTCTGCAGCCCAGCATTTTTATTCCTATACCCTCAAAAATTTCCACAAAGGCCAATTACCCATAGAGATGTATCAAAATTTTTGCCTTGAAACCATTGTTGCTTTTACACCATGGCTGTCAGGTTAGGCATCTTCCCTCCTCTGTAGTCCCCATCAATTTCCCATCTTGCAATTCTTGTGGGTGTTTTAATTACAAGGTGATATTAAATTTTTTAATACTTTCTGTAAGACTTTATTTCAAGTCTTATATAGAAAACTAAATAAATAAAATATTGCCTTCAGTTTTAAGGTGTTACCTCATGTGAAAATTTTGCTTGGGAACATAGCATATGTGCAAAAGAAATTCTGGCACTTCCTAGGTTGAACAACAGAAACACAATAGTTTATTGAAAACGTTTCAAAAAAGAGCATGGTAACTTGTAAATACTTCGTCATCAATTTTCTTGGTCAAGTAGTCCCTGCTTTCAATCTATACTTGTAAACATAGCCACTCCAGCAAATTTGTCTTTTTAAGTGAATGGAGAATCAAGAAACAAAAATCCTTTGCTCCTTTATACCTTTACACCTCCTTTACACCAGTAATTGTTGTGCTTTAACAGGAGCTTCCTTCAATTTCCATGAGTAACTAGTGATGTGAAAGGCTGTCTGGTTAAAGTGGTCTCTATTTTTAATGGAAGAAGAGTGGTTTGTAGAAGGAGGATTTAAAAAAAACATTAAACACCTTAAAAGTCACTAGCTCTTTCACTGTGTGGGATCCATGTTTGTCTTTGGTGAATTTCAGTGTCATTCCCACTAAACCTTTATTTGACATCTGTCAATGCCTGTGAAAAACCTGCCATCTTATTTGAATAATCTGTTTTTCTCCTTTTTCCAAGGCTGACTTAAAAGTTGATATGATACACTCATCTAGACTGAAAACTTCTGCTGTTTTGTGTGTTCATTATTCTTCTAAATTCATTCAAATGTTTCTTGAGATATCGTTTCTAAAATAATTGTCCTCCAAAATTACCCTGTAGGCTCAGTTATGATAGGAGCAGGAATGTTCAAGCTGCTGAGACTGAAGAAGGCAAACCAAGTTTAAACTCCCTCTCCTGCATGCCGAGTTACAGCCCTCCAAGGAGCTTGCACACATTGTTATCACTCTCCATCCCAGATTGTTCAATATTGCACAGTGAAGGATTTTACGTCACTTTGGCAGAGTATTAAGAGATGAGACCAAAGACATTAAGGAATCTTACATAGCAGGCTGCTGGGCTGATGAGATTAGCTTGAACTTTGTCATTCCAGATTTGGTTTGCACAGTTCACGGCCATACTTTATGCTCTATTGATAAAGCATATGTTTGTTTGTTCTACATCATCATGACCATGCACTTAAATATTGAGAGGTTATTGAATGCTTTCAGGTCTGCCCTCAGTGGCCCCTCAAACTAAAAGTCTGGTAGTGTAATGATTCAAAACACTAGTATGTGCCTCTTAAAGCAGTTTAAAATGCCCATGGTAAAATACAGCGAAAGGGCTTTTATATTTAAACCCTTCTGGGCCCCTTTTGTGAGCGTGGCTGGGCTGTGCAGGCCCACAGGCAGCGGCAGCCAGGGTATCTGTGCTGTCCTTCCAGGGGGTCCCCCTCCCTAGCACATCACTCACAGACGACACTCGAGGTTTTTCAGCTCTTTTCCTCATTTCTCATTTTCTAATCGCGCCATTAGGTGTGCACAGATAAGGTGTGGTCTGTAAACTATCCTCCGGCCTTTTCAGAGAAGTGTGAGGAGAGCAGCAAGTGGAGGAGTGAGCTAAATGAACAAGCGGGAGCTTCGCCTCTCGTGGCTGCAGAGCAGTCTCTGCTCCGGTGCTGGGAGCAGCTCCTCCCCCTCCTCCCCATCCGCCCGCCCTGCCTGTGGGGCTGTTTCTGGCACCTTCCATCCCCCCACTCATCTCTGCCAGGCAGTGTTTTGCCCTGTGTTTAGCTGTGTTTTCCAGTGGTCTCCCTCTGGGCTGTGGGGCTCAGCCGTGGCCTGCGGTGTGTCCGTGGGAGCCAGCTGGAAGGGCTGTATGCAGCCTGGGGCAGCTCTGGCTCCCCTCACAGAGGCTGCCCCTGCAGCCCTGGCCCCTGGGCACCTGTGCACGATAAAGGACAAAAAACTGCTGAACGAAGAGGCCATCACTGTGAACTGTAAGTAAAAAAAAAAAGAAAAACCTAGTTTGTTCCGTTTTAGCTAACAGACTCTTGAGTCTTTCAGTGCTGTTGTTTTGTTCAGCATTGTGATTAAAACCCCCTGAAACTAAAGGATGTAGTTATGGCCCTAAAAAGCTCTGCAGTAAATGTGCCTGACTATTTCGTCAAGATCCTATTTAGCTTGCTCCTCCAGTGGCTCCAAAGGAGGGACAGCAAATGGATAGCATATCCAGGTAATCTACAATGCTAAGCTTAGAAAGAGTTAGGAAAAGACAAAATCCTATTCCTATAACTATGCCCAAAGTACTCAAATAGGATGCTCATTGGTGCAGAACTGATTGCAAGAAATGTGAAATGCACTTAACAGTGGCTGGCACTGTTGTATCATTCCTGTATTTTTAAATCATCATTCCTGATGCTGTAATATTTAGGGATGGGTGAGTTGGTTAAGACCACATAAGCATCTAACCTAAACATTTGAGGTTTGAAATAGTTTGGTTAGCTTCCCAGCTCCACTCCCAATTTTCATATGCTCCAGCACTTCCCTATTGGGACAAATCCAGAAAGGGAACTATCAAAATACTATGAGAGAGGCTGTTCTCTGAAATTTGGTGGCTCCACGCCAGTGACCTGTTAACCCAGCAGCCGGATGAGCCATGGTCACAGGTAATGCTTCAGTACAATCCACAATGCACACCTTGTTCCATCGCTCTGCCTGAGCTTTCTAGTGTGCAACTGCTGGAACTTAGAGATGAGGCTTTAGTTAGAAAATATTCCTGAAATTGCAAATAGCAAAATGTGTGTACTTTAAAGTAGGCATGATATTGATTATTACAGAAAAACCCAAAGTTGAAAACTAGAGAGAATGAAAGTTTTTACTCAGAATGCAAATATATCCGTGTCAGAGAAAAACACTTGATACACCAAGACAAGTAATGTCATTCTTCAAAACAAAACTCTTTTTATTAAAGACACATGATGGAAAATTGAAGCATTTTCTTGACTATTTAGGGGACCTGGACAACTGATAGAACAAACTAAGATGACTTAGAGACTGTTTTCCAATAATTCCCAATTAAAAAACCCCTATAAATTAGCATTGAAACAAAGAGAATTTTCAGAAGAATTTCTTATTTTATAGGTTAAAAAGCAAAAACATGCCTGAAGTGTCTTGCTTAGTCCTGGATTTAGAATAAGTAAGAATAAACGCTACTCATAATTGAACACTTTATCACCAAACATCTGCATCTATGTATCTCTATCTCTGTATAAATATTACATGAAAATATGGAGAACATCAACTGCACAATAAAATTTTATATAATTTTAAAGAACAAGTGATGGGACACTTTTGGGATATCAGGTAGGGGTTTGTTGATGCTTTTGGTTTCCTTCTTTTTTCTTTTCTGTTTGGTAGAAGTGGTTTTCCACTGTGCTAGTAAAGGGTTGTAACACTGAACTCCTGCTTTAAGAACAGATGTGATCTTAAACTAAATTAATCCCTTTCTTCAGGACTTTGAAAGTTTTTGGGCTTTTGCTCAGCAGAAAGTCACTAGATCTTCTGGTGAAGTTATATATCTCTGTAATCCTGATTTTGTGTGTGATACTGCTGTTCATCAACTAGGTTGAATAGAACCAAAATTCTGTGTTATTCTTGTAATATCTACATCCCAAGAGCAACCACTTGCAGCTTCCTAAGAGAGAGGTGAAGGTGAGAACATGCAGGATCTAATACCACTCTGATTAACTAAGAGCAAGGCATGTTCCCAGTGCATTTAAGAGAGCTGACTCACACTTGGCACTTGTGGTGTCTCCTTGTCTATAGGCTTTTTTATTTACTTAGAGATTTGCTTTTATTTGTTCTAAAATATATGTCTTGCTTTGTTAGTGAGGCTGCATGTTTATAAAAATCACACCTTCTGTGTGGATGAAAGGTTTGGGCTAGTCCTCAGTTCTGTAATTAAAATACTTGTAGTTATTGCTGCTCTGTAACAATGCAGGATGGTGATTTATCACACCTCAGTTCTCCAGAGAGCAAAGTAGGAACTGGGAGTGTGTCTTCAAGTGGAGTGATGAATGGGAGAGGGAAAATGGGAGAAGATGAGCAATCCACTGCCGACAAGCACCCTTGCCCTCCATATACTTCAGGACAGAAAAGAGTGATTTTGAAACTCTGAGGCTTAAAAACTGAAAAGCATTCTGTTGTTTCCATTGAAAATTCAAAGCAGAACTGAGAAATCCTGGTGCTATTTTTAATACCGTCCAAGGCTGATATTTGCTAACCACATTTGTCTAAAATTAGACATCTAAATGCATTAATAAGTAACAGATTTGAGCTGAAATGGGAAGTACTCAGCACTTGCAAGAGTCAGTCCTTATGGAAAAAACATAGGTGGAAGATGTTGATACTCAGCATGTAGAAAAGATGTAATTCAGAACAGGTCTAACTTGGGTCCAAACTTCATCCTTGTTTTTTTTGTTTTTGTTTTTTATCCTGTCTTCAGGAACCTGCTATCCTAGAGGTGGAGATGGCTGTGATTAGTTTCTACTTTTTTTTCATGAATCTACTTTCATAACTAAGAACTTGTTATGTCTGGACACTTTGTTTATGTTTTCCAGTCACTCTGAAACTAAATACGCAGCTGGAAGTAAAAGCCAAAATGAAAACTGTCTTAATACTTGTTTATATTTTCTTTTCCTTTTATCTGTTCTTTCTACCTCCATCTTCTTTACTAAGGTTTACAAATCCTTATATGAGTTCATCTGTCAAGGGTTATCCTTGTTCCTGTTCAACAGGAACACATTAGATCTGAACACATTTCATCTAAAGTCACTGCCCAGTTCATGAAAAAGCTTGTTGTTTGCTGTGAAAAATATATAAATATTGAGGCTGTGGTTATAGGATTTTCATTACTTTCTGGGGGTACATATTGGGAACAGATGTGAATGGGCAGTCAGCCAGGTCTTGTCATCCAAGACATAGCACATGGGCACTTTTTGGTATAAACTCTTTTAAATGTCAAATCATTTTGGCAGCAAACCAGGTTGACTCATGCTACAAAATGACTTTTAAAAAAGATTCTTCTCCATTACAAAACTATACTGTTGTTGTGGGTTAATCCTGACAGGCAGCTAAGCACCACACAGCCACTTGCTCACTCCTGCCACCCCTGCAGTAGGGTGAGGGAAGAGGAGGCGAAGAACAAAAGCAAGAATATTCATGGGTCAGGATAAAAATTGTTAGGTAAGTAAAGGAGAAATGGAAGAAAAGAGAAAGAAAACAAGTGATAGAAAAGTAATTATGCATCAACTCCTGTGTTTAGACTGTTACCCAGTCAGTTTCCCAATGAAGTACAGCTCACCTACCAAAATTCCACTCCTCTCTGTTTTATTGCTGAGTATGATGTCATCAGTTGTGGTCAGCTGTCCTGGCTGTGTCCCCTCCCAGCCTCTTGGGCAACCCCAGCCTACTTGCAGGTGAGGCAGTGGTAGAAACAGAGAAAGTCTTGACACTGTTCAGAAAAAGCCAAAACAGTGATTTTGATCACAAATTCAAAACACAGCACCATATTAGGGACCGTGAAGAAAATTAACTACATCCCAGCAAGACCCAGGACAGTTGTTTTGCACATCTCTACAAACTATAAAGGTTTCCTTTGCTATTTGCTAGAGAAATGTCATATAGGGCCATTTCAGGCCTCAGCACTTTTAGTGTTATTTCTAACCTTGCCTAATTCTAAAGACTGGTATTTTCATTTTTCTACCCCAGGGTAAAATTCTGTGACATTTATAAATTTCTTGCTGATTTCCTGATCGCTTTTTTTTTTTTTTTCCAGAAAAGTTGTCTACTGTTACTGAAATGAAAAGATTCAACATATTATACTATCTCACATACATTGCCTCGTTAATGAGGGTTCAGAGATGACTCTCAGGCAGTGGAGTACAACCAAGGCTTAGTAATGGGTTCCCATAGTGAATATATCATTAATCAAGACAAGATATCCATATACTAGTGGTTTAGGTGCCACAAGAAAGGTAGATGATAAATAATAAAAAAGTTTCCCCAGTGTTTTCTATTAATTTTCAGAAAATTTGATTAACTAATTCATTACAGTTGGTATGAGAGAATTTTGAAAAAACATGTCTTGCTGGAAAATTTAATTTTTCATTTCCAAAATTGCCTACCCTCTAACTTTTTTGTTGAAAAATCAGTTCAACTTCTTTTGTTACAAACCAGTACTTGATATCCCAAAATGCAATATTGAAATACATTCTAAGATTGCATTGGATTGATCAGTTCCTGTTCTTTGTAATTCTATGTGAATGTAGTATTCATTCACATATGATATTTCTTTCTTAAATTCTGGTAGTAAAATTCACTTCACAAAAAACCCAATCCAACCCAAAAAACCCAAATGAAAAATACCCTAAAGAAATAAAGACATCTCTAAATCCCTGCTTTTGTGCTTTAAACATGACCTTGTTCTTGTTTTAGATGTTGCAAATATATTTTTCTTACAATGCATCAAAACGTGTCAGCTTTACTGCTTAATTTTGATTTTTTTGTCTTTACCACTTAGTTTGTAGTAGTCCACATTTTAACATATGTTCCATTCATATTTGTGAGCACTTTCATTATCATTCTAAGTTCCCTTAACTGTTATCTTTTGTTAGCTAAATAGGTAGGACAGGAATTGTTTGATGATTGTGTGTATGATGTGAGCCCCTCTATGATTGTACTCACAGTGTAAGGAAAATGAATCCCAAGATATTTAGGTTTGTTTAATTTTGAGTACTTTTATGTAAGACTTTCAAGAATTTGATTTCCAATTAATCATTAAGCCAGTTTCAATCCTTCTGGCAGCTCATAAGCCTCCTCAAGTAAATTTTCTGGAGTTTTATCTGACCTAATTTTTCTCATCTGAAGGGAAGACACTGACTTTTCACGTAATTTGCCCCCATTCAACAACACTTCTTTTTAAAAAGATTATGCATTCCCATTGTTCCTTTGGGTCTGCTTAATAATTGCTCAGCTGTTTCTTTGGTATTACATTGCTTTTTCTTAAATAAGTGATGAAAAGGGAGAAATTTTCAGTATGTTCTTTATTTTTCTACCCTCACCTGTTGCCCATCAAAGTCACAGTGCATAGTTCGTGATGTAATTTCTGCCAGGCTGTAACTTATTATGCTCTCTTAGTCCTGAGCTGTTTTTCCTTCTACTGCCACCCTTCCCTTGAGCTACATATTCTTGGACATTTAAAGAGAGAGGTGTCTCCCTCTCTTTTTCCTCACATTTGTATGGGACTTCGTCCATCTGCCTTCAATTGCAGTGGGGGTTTCTTGACTCAAAGTGCAATGAGAAGATGCCTTTATCCAAGCATGACATTATAAACATTCAAGTTCCCCACATATAGTGTTGTAAGCAAGAACTAACACATAACAAACTCATTTAAATCAGTTTAGCAACTGGACAAACTTTGCAGTTGGCAGATCAGCAGTGTTTGTTTCAGCGCTATGGTGCCAGGGTGCTTGTGCAGCTGGGCCCCTCCTCTCTCACGCCTCATGTAGCCTCCCATCTAAACTCAAGAACCTTGTCTCCCTTCAGTGTGATCCTCTTGGCACCAAGTGCCCACAGGGATTCATGAGAGTGGATCTCTTCAGCTAGAAGTTCATCTAGAACCCTCTGACTTTGCCCTTTGCTGGTTGTATTTTTTTCTTTGCCTTCCTGCCAGTCTGCAGCCTGGATGCCAGCCAAACTTGCACTTCAAATAAAAAGTTGCCTTAAAAGTGCTGCCTGCTATAGAGTTTTGCTGGAAACAACAAAAATAGGTGACAGGGCCTACTTCATTGCCTAATTCACAGCACCTATTTGCATGCAAGCTTATATAGAAGAACACATAACTTACAGTAGGCATTTTTCCTTAAAATTAGGGAAGAAAGAGGCGTAATTTTGCTAGCTGCTTGAGTAAAGATGCTTTCTTTAAAAGTACTGTTCATTAATTAATAAAAATGAAATTCCACTGTGATGTAGGGTGGTACAGGCCTGTGGACCAACAAAATCTGGATGACCAGCTGAGGAGATTTTACATGCCATACAGTGAAGTGATAGTTTGCTCTGGTGACACTGCCAGGTAGTAGAAGTATATTAGAATAACTGTTTTTGTCATACAAATTAAATAGGAGATGAGTGATAAACTTTAGCAGTAGAAACAAAGAATTTGTAGCAGAGCAAGACCTTCATCTGAAGGACCAGAGGCAATGTGAAGCACAGGAGGTTCCCTCTGAGCCTCAGCAAACACTTTCTTTAATGTGAGGGTGATTGAGCACTGGCACAGGTTGCCAGGGAGGTTGTGGAATCTTTCAGACTCTAATCTTGGAGATATTAAAAAGCCATCTGGACATGGCCCAAGGCCACCAGCTATGGGTGGCCCTGCTTGAGCAAGAGGGTCCCATCCAATTCCAGCATCTTGTGGTCCTGTATTAAAGGAATAAATAGTGTGTAGCAGCAGCACAGTCTACTGCATGTTCACATAGAGTTGGTGAGCTATACTGATACATTCATTCTTTTTGAAAAGCCTAATTTTATCTGATCAATAAAGAATTATTTAGTGACATAGAGCAAATGCTAATTTACTTCTCTAAAAGAGATGATACCCACATTAGTTTCACATATCTATTTCTGAGAATATTTTTTTGTTTGGAAGCCTTTTTGAATTTTTCGTATATCTCAGTGGAGAGTAACTATATGATGGTTGACTATAAGAATCACTCAAAAGACTAAAATTTAACACAGAAGGGCACTGAGATATTCAGTTTGTTACTTTGCAGATTAGATGTAGCACCGGAATTTGGATCCCTGTGGTATTTAACATACGTTCACCTTTACTGCCAACATTGTAGTACCTTGCAACCCAGGACCCTCCAATTCTGAGGTGCTTGTTGTGGATTATTTTGACCTTTCAGGGTGTCACAGGTCCAGGATATTTTGTGTCTGAATTTTTATTTTTTGCTGGTGTAGTTTTTGTCTACATTTAAACAGACATTGCAGGCACTGGGCAGGATGCTGTAGACAAATACTGAAAGAGTAAGTTCAGCCTTATGAAGTCATTGATATTGTCTGGCTTCTGTGCTTCCACTAATTGTTTTGTGCACAGATGGCTGAGTGCAAAGATCAGTTATCTTTTGTGGAAGGGGACAGTATGGATGACAAGCAGCAGACTTTCTTTGTAATTGTTGGAGTATTAACATTCATTGTTCTATTCATGAAAATGATTACTTTCAATTCTGTCAGGATAGGGCATTAAAATGTACTTTGTATGGATTTGGGGCACTGATGAGACAATTTGTGAAACAGTCAGTGTGCTGCTAGAATTCAATTAAAAATAGATTCAATGGGGGACTAGGAAATGCTGTTTATAAGTAGGAAGAAGAGAAAGTTCACACAAGGTTCCTATCCTCACAAGAGTGAAACCACTGTAGAGTCAGGCCAAAGGCTGTCTAAGGAGAAGAGCCAAATCTGGATGCTTTAAGTTAGCCTTTGGAAGGTCTTCTCTTTTCCAGTGGCTTATAGGTGAAATCCAGAGAAAGTAGTACCTTGTGCCACTACACTGGCTGTTGTAGTGTAGCAGCACCTCACACCAATGTCCTTTATATTCAGTGTTTTGTATATTTTCTATAGGATGTGTCATTAGTTTGTTATATTTGTATTTATTTACTCAGTCAGTAAAGACCTGGATTTCGGATCAAAATATAACATTGTGTCATGTCTCAGTCATTAGGAAAACTATTTTAGTATTTATCTCATTTTCTGAATCCCTGGTCTTATTCTGTGTGCTAGTTGTTGCAGAGAAAATTAACTTTACCCAAGTCAAAACCTGCACATAATATAGAGGATGTTTAATTAACTCAATTTCAGTTTTGAACATTCATCTCCTTTTAATTAATCTTGTAGAAATACTTAATCAAAGTTTGATTATACCTCATTTGGACAGCCAGTAGTCCTATCAGGGTATTTTCAATCTATGTGAGGGAGAAATGGGCATAGATGGATTAGTATAAATTTAGACTATTTAAAATAATTGCTGACCTGTCAGTAATATTTTTGTTTGTTTGCATTGTATTATAGTGCTTTCTAACACAACCTAATTGCCAAATTCCCTCTCACTTTGCTTTACTGATGCCTCCAGGGTGTGCAGGTTGCTTATGCCTGACTTCATTATCACCAACTCTTTGAACTCCTGTCAGCAATCCCGTCATCTGCTAATAAAGGATCTAGGGTTTCAATTGCAGCAAGCATAAGACATTTTCATTTTTCAGGTACTTGCAAATCCCTCTACAGGTCAATGTGTGCAGTGGCTTCCCTTCCGTCTGTCTCTGGGTGAAAAAACACTTGAACTTGTGAGACCACCTAGAACAGAAAATGGCTGTTTCAGCTGGTCATCACCTATGCAGTGTAAACACTCAGAGTGTGGCAGATTCCTTCATAAAATGTAAGAGCTATCACGCTCTGCCCAGACACCAGCCAGACTAGACCAAAGTTTCAAGCAATTCTTCTTTTATCGTTCTTTAGGGTGAAGTATTTCAGCAGATTTGTGCCCTAAGCCAAAAAAGATTTTGTAGGGTAGTCCCACCTGTTATTCACTGGGAAAACTTATTTTTAAACTGTTTCCATGAAGTATGCCTGGTATGGGATCAGACTTTACAAGCTGAATGAGGGTTCTGCTGGATACATATGCAGTACAGTGCCTCAGTGTATGCACCGGAAAAGGTTCAATGCTGGACTCTCTCCCTCCACACCTCATTTTTAAACTGTTAACTATAAGCTCTCATGGTAGCAATGCTACATCTGTACCTCAGGGGCCACTTTCAGGTGCCAGTAACCTCCTAAAACATACCCTTTGTGTACATTCCTTATATAGAAGTTCTCAGGCCAGAAAGGAAATGTCATGGAAGGTTCTTGATACTGTTCTTCTAGACTGCCTGCACTATGGAAGTGTTAAAATATTATGGAGTCATTTTATGGAAAACAAAAACCTTCTTTTGGTGATCAGATCTCTTAAGAATGATGTTTTAAGTATTTCCAACTTGTCTCTGTGCTATTAGTCAATAAAGATAGATGTTTTTTATTTGACAAATTGATTTAGTTTAAAAATCAATTGCAATGCAGCATGTGATCATTTACAGAGAACAGGCTTTCTAAATTATGAACTGAATCAGAAAACAACTGTGAAATGCACTTACATTTTTATTCTTTAAAAAATACTTATTTACAGGAGGTCAGTATGATTTGCACAAATGTTTCACCAATGGTTTCAGAAAAAAAAAATCTATCTGATATGTAGTTGATTGAAGTTGATTTAGTCCAACACAATATGTTAATGGACTAAAACCCCAATTGATCTTAATTTTTTGCTTTTGATGACAGTATTTTCACTATGTTTTCCTGCTGCAGTCCTTTGCTATTTGGTAAAAAAAAATATTTTCCTAATATAAGCAACCTGTTTTGCACATTGGTAGAGAATCTTCCCTATATTTCTGTTTATTTTGAACTATTTTTTGGCTTTGATTTTCGGGTAGTGCTCCATGACACTATTTACTAAGTATATTGCCTTTGTATGCTTCATATTGGGAATATAATCTGCTAAGCAAACAAGTATGTGAAATAATCTATAAACTGTAATGTAAATTGTATAGGGTTTTTGTTTGCATTTCATAGAACACTGGAGTTTGTATTGGAAGTTCTAATTCTATAGTCTATGTCTTAAATAGTACAGTAATGCTGATGATATCTAAAAACCAGGCTAAACAGTGAATGGTATGGTTTATGTTTTCAAGCTTATTGCTTTGTGCTCTTAATACTTTTTGCATTTTTATTAATGAGAGCTGCTACTTAATGCTGTGAGGCTCGGAAATCCATCCTAATGTAATTTGACTTAGAGAAGATTTTTTTTGTTTGTTTAAAAATCAGCAGACATTTTCAATCCAGTGCCTTCCTGTGTGTGTATCACTGTCAGTTTTTTGGCATACCTTCAATACTGTGGCTGCAAGCAGACATTGCCTATTTGCAAAAATATGAATTTCTTTTGGTGTTCCTCTTTTTTAGTATAGTTTGAAGTTATGTAAGGTCTAAGACTTCGCAGTTGTATCATACTGCTGAAAGAATGGTATTATTCAAGTGCTGAACCTGTAGCTTATATTCTTACAGTCTGAAAGCCTCCTCTCAATTCCAGGCAAAACATGGATGTGGTATCACAGTCGTTCAAACTTGGGTGGCCCTTAGGATTTCAGGTTGTATTGTTTGGGCAAGTGCTGAAAGTACTGGGGCATATTCCAGAGGCCACTGTGGCATAAAATCCCAAGTGTTAGAAAAATGTAATGGAAAATTGTAATGTAATAAGGTGCTCATATGTATATCTGGAGTTCTGTATGTATACATCTGGAACTCTGCTCTCTGGAATAAACACAGCTGCATTTATTTGAATGTGTGAAACAGATTTATATACACAGGAGAATAAATCTTGTATTGCACACTCAAATACACTAGAGTACAAAATTTTAGTTGGTTGTGTATCACTGTTGTGTACTTTCTCTTTTTCTGTCTTTTTTTTGAAATTGTAAGAATTACTTTAAAATTGTCCTCTGATTTAAAGTTCAGAATTTAATAAATTAAGATCCAAATAATTTAGCTACATACCTATCCAAACAATTGTTCTTGGCCACAGTGAATGGCACTGTCTTTATAGAATCCCAGAGACTACTGTCACTTATTCATGGATTTCACCACTGCCGTGCATGTGAGGGAAAACATTGCAGTGGTGAAGTTCAACTTGAGATCTAAACTTAAATAAACAAAATTTTGAGAATTAAGTATGATATAAATTTTAATCTGTTATGATCAGAAGTGAATTGCAGATGTTGCATCTGCCTCTGTGCCCCTCTTACTCATCTTACAACAATATTTCCAAGTATAAACATTTATCTGTTTACTGTTGCTTTGAAAGAAGTGTGTGTGTGTGTGTGTGTGTGTGTGTGTGTGTGTGTGTTGGGAGGGGTTAGTTGTACATTAAGCATGAGTATTAGATGATGTGGGTGAGTTTTATCTGCACTTCCTTCTGCTCAGAGCTCTTTGTTCTGAGGTCAGCCAGGAAGGCCAGGGATGAGTGCCCCTCTTTCCTCCCAGACCGAAACGTGGAGACAGGATGAGTATCCCCACAGGGACAGAGTGCAGATGGGGGTCTGCTGCCACTGCATAGGAAGCAGCTGGTGACAATGTAGACTCTCAAGACCTACTTAACAAAAAGAACTAGTTCTTGTTAAACCTCTTCAGCATTTCATTTAATAAGGCACATTAAGAGGGAATACAAAGAAAAGACACCAGAGGACCTAGTCTACACATTTGTTTTCTAGGCGACAGCCTGAATTACATTTCTTAAATGTGGCTGTGGATTCGTGATGAAAGACGAATAAATCAACATTATCCTTTAAATAGATTAATACTTCCTATGCATAACCCAGTGCTGTGTCCTGCCTGAAAACAGACGCACGTGTATTAGAAGCCCAATGTGTTGTGTAGTGGATATAAGGGAAGTATATTTTTTTTCCAAGACCTCTTCCTTTCCTTTCTTGGACAATTGGTGTACAATGTAACATCCCACACACTGGAGGGTGGCTTTCTGCTCCCACTGATACTGTTTTCTTGCAGCATTGGGACAGCAGAATGATAATGAGTGATTGGGACAGAATTGATGTTTTGAGGTACTGACGTAAATGGTTTGCTCAAAGGTAGCCTGTTTAATCTGAGGGAAGGGAAAGAACTGGGGGAAAAATACTTTGCTATTAAGTTTTCACTTTATTAAAAGATATCTGTATGGGATTGGTAGCTTCACTCTTTTTCTCAAGTACTGTTTCTTTCTTACATTAAAAGAAATATGTGTATCTGTATGACATGAATATGAGAAGAGATAAAAAGCTCTGAAGAACTGGAAATTCTGAAGTGAGGAGAGAGACCATTCACAGAAAGGAGTAAGGTGGAGCTTTTGGCTTGAAAGAATGTAATGTTTTCTCTTGGACAGGATGTCCTTCCATAAAGCTTGTATTAGCACTCTGGGACTTATTGGAAGCACTCAGGTGCCATATGTGCCATTAGGTCTGAGTTAATAGGGAGGAGATTCTGTAGCAGAGCATGCAGAACCAGTGAGTGATGTGTTTTGTGGACCATGACTAATTGGGGGGAAAAAAAAAGGAATATGTTCCAAATCCATATTTGTTGCAATTACTGGATGACTAAACTGGTATTCCACTGTCCTTAGAGAAGGAAATTCCTCCATCCATTAGGGAGTGTCTGTAACTTATCCAGCCTCATTTCTTTGTTTTTTTGGTCCAAACTTCTTTATGAGACTGGAATATGAACATTTCCGTGCTGTACTTGTCAGAAGAAAGTACTTTACCTTTTTAGACTTTTCTTTTAGAGAAATAGTTTGCAAACTGCTGAGATAATGATCCCTATTTTTTTAGGCTAACCCCAATTACAGATCAGCTTACAAATGACTGTAGCAAAATTGCGGAAGATTTTTCTAATACTCATTTACTCATTGTTGTAATGCTAAGGTAGAGACTTTCTTGAGAAGATCCTGAGTTATTCTACTGTCTGTGAACTGTAGTCTGTGCTAGTGGAGTTCTGAAGCTACTCAGTAATTAAAATCACATCTACCAATCTTTTTTTTCTGTATTTATGGTACATATTATCATGGTATTTGAGGATATCTAAGTATAGATTTTGAGCAGAATGTCTAATATAAACCAAGTGAAAATATGTTTATATTAAAATCTCTAGAAACCATTGTTGACTAAATCTGGAATTAATTATTAGATTACAGTATTCTTTTTTTAAAAATCAGTTTTCATCTTTCCCTAGCAGGGACACCTAAAGTATTAAAAATTGTTTTGTATATATTGACTTAGAAACAAAGTTTACCTTTTTGGCTACTTGCGATTGTCTTGGGCTTCCTACTTAAAGAGGAACTGGCAAAAAGTTTTCCAGAAAACTACCATCTCTGTTCTGTTTCTGTTAATTTCAGCTGTGTCCTCAAAATACACTCTGATGGTTTCAATAGCAAGCAAGAAAGGTTTTAACTATCCTTGTACTGCTCTTATTTATGTTGCAGTTATAAATGATGTCAAAAGAGCTAAAATATTTGCATTTAGAGCTGCATTTTACCTTGTACGTATGGCAGAAAGAAATAATAATCTCTATCCTCCTATTAGCAATTGACCAACACATTTTTTGCTTTGGTTTTGTTCTTCTGTGGCCCATAATCTGCAAAAGAATAGATTAGCTTTTTTCTGATCTATGACTGATTTAAATCAGAGACATATACATTTAATTCCTCAATATCTGGCCCATTTTCTGATGCTCAGGGATAAATACTCTTGGAGGATTTAGGGCAATCTTAGCTGGAAATACAGGAAATTTTTCAGAAAGATCACTCTTGTCAGCTTGTAAAAGTAGCATAGAATGGTTTGGATTGAAAGAAACCATAAAAATCAATTAGTTCCAGCCCCCCTGTTGTGGGCTGGGACACCTTCCACTAGACCAGGTTCCTCAGGGCCCCATCCAGCCTGGGCTTAAAAAACTTGACAACTTCCCTGGGCTGCCTATTCTAGAGCTTCACCACTCTCATAGAAGAACTTTTTTGCATCTTATCTATAATTTTTCAGTTTAAAGCCATTACCCTTGGTTCTATCATTACCTGCTCGTGCAAAAGTTCTTTCTCTACCTTTTTTGTAGGCTCCCTTTAGGCACTGGAATGCTGCTTTATAGCAGTCTCCCTGGAGCCTTCTCTTCTCCAGGATGAACACCCAGTTCTCTCAGTGTGTTTGCATAGGAGAGGTGCTCCCATCTGCTGATCAGCTTGGTGGCCTCCTCTGCAGCTGCTCTAGCAGGTCCGTGGCTTTGTTCTGGCAACCCCAGAACTGGATTCAGCTCTCCAGGTGGAGTCACACCAGAGCAGAGCAGAGGGGCAGAATCCCCTCCCTAACCCTGCTGGCCACACTGCTTTGGATGCAGCCCAGGACACATTTTGCTTTCTGTGCTGTGAGCACACACTGCCAAATCATATTCAGTTTTTCATCCACCAGTACACCCAAGCCTTTTTCCTCATGGCTATTCTGAATCCCTTCATGTCTCAGCCTGATTCCATGTTTGGAATTTCCCTGACCCAGGTGCAGAACCTTGCACTCCACCCTGTTGACCTTCTTGAGGTTCCCATGGGCTCACTCCTCATGCATGTCTTGGGATCATCTGGATGACATCCCTTGCCACTGCACCACTCCTCTTGGTGCTGTCTTGCAAACTGGCCAAGGATGCACTCAGTCCCACTGTCCGTGTTCCTGACAGTGGTGTTAGTGTTACTGGTCCGAGTATGGACTCATGAAGGATGTCACTTGTCACTGGTCTCCACTGGAAGAGTGAATCATTGACTGCTCCTCTTTGGATGCAACCAGTGCTTGTTGTGAAGCCACTTCAAATGAAGACATCTTGTATCCTTTCCTTGTATCATTTGAGTTTGCAGGATTCATCAGTGTTTATCACTCTCTGATTCTCAAAGTGGTAGAGAGAATGAGTTTCAGCATTGTGGACAGACAGATGTAGTATAATTGTTGAGATGCTGTTCTCCTTTTCTGTGCTCAGTAAGAGCAAGAGTAGATCTTATGTGCTTGGCTCTTCTGCAGGCTGGAAAGGTCAAACCACTCTTTTTCCAGTGCTTTTCCAGTGTCTTCACCCGAGGAAGCAGAGGAATATGCAGTGCTGAGAGTCCCCAGGGTGTAAAATGCATTGGCACTGGAAGAAGGCTGAATGGGTTGGCTATGTGTATGGAAGCAAGCACTTAGCAACTACTCAGGGGAGAGTGGAAAGCATCCCAGTCCATCAGACGGCTTCACACGAGTGTGTGCAGCATCCCCATAAGCTCTTTTTACAGTGGTCTACCTCCATATGGCAAATGAACACCACAGATTTTAGAGTACCTGGGAGCCATCAAAGCATTTTAACTATGGCCTCTGTTTGTAATAGACTAAATGGTTTCCTAATAAATTTCAATTGCTTTGTCTGCAGGTAGCACCATCTAGCAGTGTATCTCCAAAATGTTATTTTCTAAATGCCACAAGTAGCTTAATACAGGATTGTGTATCATAAAGCTAACTCTGGCATTTGATGACACTTCACATTTAGTAGTAAAACATGATGGAAGACATTGAAAAAATCATCTGTTGAATTTCTGTTTTTATTTTGACAGATCCTCTCCTCTCCTCTCCTCTCCTCTCCTCTCCTCTCCTCTCCTCTCCTCTCC
>VZUI01056618.1:0-20596 GCA_013401135.1 Cettia cetti | reverse complement strand
CTGAACTGAGGACCAGAGCTGGACACAGCACTCAAGGTGTGGCCTCACCAGGTACAGGGGCAGAATGACCTCCCTGCTCCTGCTGGCCACACCATTCCTGCTCCAGGCCAGGTGCCCTTGGCCTCCTTGGCCCCCAGGGCACACTGCTGGCTCATGCTCAGCTGCTGCCACCAGCACCCCCAGGTCCCTTTCTGCCTGGGCACTGTCCAGCCACTCTGTCCCCAGCCTGTGGCACTGCAGGGGCTGTTGTGGCCAAAGTGCAGGAGTTGGCACTTGGACTTATTAAACCTCATATGGTTGGATTTGGCCCAATGATCCAGCCTGTCCAGGTCTCTCTGCAGGGCCTTCTTACCCTCCAGTGGATCCACACTCAGTCCCAGCTTGGTGTCATCTGCAAGTTTGCTAGCTGTAGAGTAGGCTTCTTATGACCCAGCAAAGTAGCTTAGCCACCATGGGTTATAATTTCCATCTCATTCTTCTGTGTCTGTCCTAGTTTCCATGGAATTTATTTAGTAGGAGAATTGAAATCCTTGTGTTACAGCTTTCTGGGCGTTATTACCAAATAATAATAAAAAAGTGTTGGAATTGGTTGATTTTGGTTTGGGGTGGTGGTTTATGAGGTTATTTGGTTTGGTTTTTTTGTTTGTATAAAATCTACATACCTGATAAACATATGAAGAATGTCCTGTGAAATTTCTTCCATCAACTCAGCAACAGAACTGTCTGAGAATTTGCCTTTTTCTATGCTACTTCACTTGTTTTATGCTGTGCATGGACTATTATACATAATAAGTCAGTACATTATATAAATTAGAATGTTTAAAATCTTGATTACAACTCTTCCCTGAAGTTGATGAGAATTTTCTACTTTACAAGGCAGTTGCACTTTTAAGCCCATTCCATTTTGGCAGTTGTTTTGATTACATAGCCTTGAATTAAAAAAAAAAAATAATTGGATTCAATAGATATTTCTTGCTAACTTGATAGGCTGTGGTGTTGCTAGAATGAAACTTATGTAATGTTTCTAAAAGCTACTACTGTTTGTGTTTTCCCTGGCTGTGTACCACTGGTCATATTTCTGCAATATGCTTTTCTTCACTAAAGGGAGAGACTAAAATCATCTTTTTGATTAGCTGAAATGGGTAAGAGTAATATCCTAATATCATTTGAGGAATGAATCTATAGGTATGTTTCCTAATGTCTTGGCTGCATCAGAAAAAATTTATGATAATTAATGTTGAATATAGTTATATAAAATGTAGAAGAATGAGATAGTGGGAATGATTTAATACAAATGGATATATTTTGATTACTGATAGAATAATTTAAATGCTTTGACCTGTGCACCTAAATAATCTTTAATCTATCAATATAGGGTATCAAATGCCTTGCCTCAGCAAGCTAATTGAATATAAGATGAAGTATGTAATTTTATAACCTCCTGACTTAAAATAAGAATATTCAAATATATAAACAGAAGATTTTCTTAGATATTCTTCTGAAAGCAAAAAGTTGATATGGTTTGACACTCTCCTTATTTTCTAAATCTCACAAATGCTTTATCTAGTATACTGCTATGCTGGTAAAAATGTTCAGTTCCTGTACAGTGCTATGTCATGCCTCTCCTTGTTATGAGAAATTTATCAGAAAAAAAATATATTTATCCCCTAGGGCTGTAGTTTAATTGGCCTATGAACAACCTCATACTCAAGAGTGTCTTGCAGCTACACAGTGGTGACTCCAAACCAGATGCTCCAAGATCTTTTCTTGCCATCAACAGTACTAGAGCTACATCCCTTGATGTTCCTGATTTTTCACATGAATATCAGCTTAGCTGGCCTTTGGCATTTAATGGTGGTACTGAGCTTACATTTGCTTCTAGTTAATGAGCTATCATGGAGTGTTGTTAATTAGTCTAATTTTAACCACATGTGAAAGCCATACAGACCTGCTTTAATATAAATTTATGATAAAATTAGTTTTCTATGAGACTTTCTCCTTAACTGACCTGTGCAGGAGCAAAAAGAAGTTAGCTACCTCAGAAACAATTAGGTTATGTATGCATAATCTTAATACAATACTGGAAGGAGCACCTTTTATAATTTTCCCAAGAGAGGGACTGCAGCAGAAATCTAAACTTGAAATATTGGTATGCCCTGCACAGAAAATGTTTATACAAATGACACCTGAGTATATTGAAACAGAAGTTGTTGGTGGAATGAAATCTTCCTCTGGAATGATTAGGTTATACTCCCCAGTAGGTAGAGCTAACAGATAGCTGCCAAAGTAAATCCACATAGAGAGGAAGAAGGAAATTGCTGTTTCTGAATGGCAGCCTCTGGCTGTGCTCCCCAGAGAAGATGTCAGGACCAGAGATGATGAGTTTCAGGGTCTGACAAGGATAATAAATTGATCCAAAATAACCCAAACCTGGTGAACCCTTGGGTGTTGATGTGTGAGTCTGACAGGATTTCTGCGCGCGCATCTCGCATCCGCGGAGGGAGACAAAGACTGGCTGGCTGAGCCTGATCTGTTCCAACAGGTTATGGTGTTATAGCTAATTATTTTGACTTTAATCAAAATTAGCTTCTTTGGATTTGATTGGAGGCCAGAGAGAGCAAGCAATTTACTGATATTGCTAGATGTGAAGTTTTAAAAAATTGGTCAGTAATAATGTAAGCAGACACAAAACTTCCATGATCTGTGTGACATCTCTTGCAATTCTATCACTGCAAAAGTA
This sequence comes from Cettia cetti, assembly GCA_013401135.1. NCBI lineage: Eukaryota > Metazoa > Chordata > Aves > Passeriformes > Sylviidae > Cettia > Cettia cetti. The sequence goes on along the minus strand of VZUI01056618.1, from coordinate 17,856 downwards.
ATCCTGAGTGTGATGAAAGCATACCAGTTATATAATAATACCTAGTGATAACTGATTATATCAGGCAAATGAAAGCATTTTCCATGTAGTGGAAATGCATGCTGCATGCATGTGATGTACATGCAATACTATAAAATTTACTGCAAAGGGGAATAGAGTTACTCAGACACAGGCACAAACTCAACCTTTTCATTCCAGATATTTTAACCAAAAAAATTTGTTCATTCTTATGGACAGACAGGACTAGATACTTATGTTTGCAGCCAGATGCATCAATTTTCTACTCCACAGGTAAATGATTTTCACGTAGCATGTTACAGTTCTGTTCAGAGATTGCTGCTTTCTTCTTCACAGAATTTGGCTTCACCAGAGTATTGCAAATTTGTAATGAAATTCATAGACTTTGATAGAGTTTCTTGTGATGGTCTCTAGAGTATCAATATTCAACTAGACAGTGAAAAGTAGGCACATATAATTTTCTCCTATTATGCAAGGCCATACCTTGCAGAATTAATTCAGGAATTCAGACTTATTTTCTGTTTACCTGTCTTTTCTTATTCCTGCATTATTTGAACTGTTTACTTTCTGTGCAATATTAAACACTCCCTAATTTCCTCTTGTTCTACATTAATCCCTGTTCCAATGTCACAGATGATTTGTAAATAACATTGTTATTTGTACATTTTTTATGGGATAGCAAATGCTAAACATTATTGCACCATTTGAAGTAACTGCATAAACAAAATGTAACAAGAAAAGCTTAGAATCTATGTATCTCTTAATGCTGGAGAGAAGTAGTTTTTTTCCATATTTGCAGTAAATTTAAAGACATTTATTCTCTGTGGTCTTAAACCAAATGTATTATTCAGTTTAATGTCCTTGTTTCTGCATCTGCAAAATGGTCACTTGACTAATACACAAGGCTTGGGATGCTCTGTCTGGATGCTGTGACTTGAGTACCAACATACTTATTTGTCACTATAAGGGATAAAAATATCTTTGTTTTACACATTTTCAAAGCTAAACTACACGGCAATTTCACTGTCAGACTTTCATCTGGCAAACAGATTGAATTCAGGTATGGAAACCTTGATTCCTCTTTCAGTTTAATTCTTTACAAAACCTTTTATTTTAATCTTGGATTCTTTTCTCCCATTCTCACGAAACTTTTTAATGATAGTCTGCAGTTGTTTCCTTAAGCCTGATAGATATTTGCAGCAGCAATGTGCTGAAATTATAATTGAAATGAGGTGCTGTGATCATCCTTATCTGCATATGTCCCCACATTGTGATCATTAATTTATTCTGGTTTGCTATCTTAGTAAATTAAAACTGATTCATACTTTGTAAATATAATCAAAGACAACAGCTGCCCTCTTCTGTATCTTTAATAAAATGGAATCTTCTCAGCAATCTTTTTGTCTGGAAAAATTACTATTTTATTTCAAGACTAAATCTCTTTTTTTTGTGTCAGTTTGATGAGTGGCATAAACCATTTGAGTCTAGTTCTAAAATGCTGCTATTATGGAGGCATCATTAGGGGCTCCACAGTATAAACTTGCATTTTGATTTCCAATAAAAGCAGGACTAAAATCTCCATTTGATACTTTAATGCTTGAATTGAATCTCTAAATTCAGCACAACAGCTTTTCAAGGGACTGTTGGAATTTTTATTCTTCCAATAAAACATAAGAGTCTTCAGTAGAAACATTTCAAAAGGATCTTAGAAGTGCTACTTTGATTTTAGTCTGTCTTAGCTTTCCATAGCTAAGTAAATAGTAGTTCTCAAAATTTTTTAGCTGATGATGTTCTGAAGGTTTTTTGGGCTTACATGTTTTTTGAAAAGTTTAACTCCCCTGTTTTGGAATAGCCTAGCCATTTTTGGTTAAGATTAAGCAATAAAACTCCCTGTCCATGTTCTTGAGGCACAGTATATTAAGGCAAGAGAATCACAGGAAATATCATGTGTGCCTGTCTTGCTGTAGAGAATTCCATTAATTTTATGACACTATGCATAGTAAAGGGACTCTCTTTACTCAGTGTAAAGAGTTCATTTTAGCTGTAAAATAAACTCAAGTATACAGGTTGAAGCTGACAGATTGAAGAAAGGGCACAAGGCTTCCTTTAATTTCTGTTTCCTTAAGCCCTTTCAAATCTGTAAGTTTTATTCTCTCTCTCTGGTTACTGCACTCCATCAAATCTTAGAAAGGTTGATAAAATCTCTTATCTGTTGAAGCCAATAGTAAATAGAATTAGTAGGATGCATATTTTGCCTCTTATTTCATGGAATTCCTCCCTTGTAGTTATTGTTTTAAACTATTGCTGCATTTCTTTCAGCTTAGAAATTTGGGCCAGTCAGTCCTGGCTTTTATTTATAATCTGAAGGTTGAAAACCTGATTTCTATGGGAGTCAGACTTTTCTCTGAGCAAGAAAACACACATTTATTTATGTATATTTAATACTTTCAAAACAACATGATATACTACAAGATTCCTAAGATGGAAAGATATTATAAAAATGACAGACTTCTACAAAGGCTGTGACAGAGTCTCCCATCCAAATTATTTGTCAATGTCTCAGAAAACAGAATCTGTGCTTTTAGCAGAAATGAGCGGCTTTTCATCTCAGAGATGTGAAGGACAGTATTTGGTGCAGAAACATTGACCACCCACCCAGAGCATCCATTTTGGGATGGCTTCTCTAGTACCTTTCCTCCATCCCTATAACTATAGTGCCCTTCATTATCATCATGAGGCAAATAACTGCTGGCTCTATTTTTCCTGGTATGTGCTACTCTAATTGCATGGAAGGAAAAGTGATGTTCTCTGAGTTAAGCATGATCCAAAACCTGTGAAAAGCTGCATCTTGCAAAGTTTATGAGAGGAAGAAAGTGGCTCCTGCTCAGTGGGAAACATGGGTAATTAGGAGTTAGGCACTGCTGTCTCTGAAATCACTGCTGAGTGCTTTTCCTTACAGAAGGAAATATGCAAGACTTTGTTTCTGTCAGGTCTTTGCACCCTGTGTGCTGTTAAATCCTGGTGGAGGATTTTCTAGCACATTAAGTAGTGGCTGCATGTTGAAAGCTCCCATGTGACTGAAGGAAGTGCTCTGTATAGTATTCCTTTCATATGATGGGTGGTGATGGAGAGCAAATGTGATGGGGAACAGGTGTGCTGGGGTGGGAAACTGCAATGGGAAAAGCAAAGGGCAAGTTTCTTCCACATCATTTGTACAGGGAAATATTTAAGAACTTGTCTGCTGGCTGGCTCTGGGATTTCTGAAAGTCAAGATTAGTTGTTCCCTTCTTGTTTCCCACTGACTCTTGTGGTAACTGGTCTAGACTTGGTAGAAAGGTGCATTGTGCACTGGATACATGAATGAATGAAAACAAAGATTTATTAATTAGATTTTAAAACAATATTTTTAACCATATGGTTTAAAAGGTATTTATGATTCTTTCTACTACCAGTTAATGAAAAACCCCCAAAATTTGGGGGGCTGGAGGTTTGAGAGTCTATTACTCTTTAAGCAGTCACTAAATAATGTATAAAACCACATTAACACAATTATAAACCTTTTAAAATAAAAAACTATCCTCTCTTACATGCTCCAAAGTGCTGCTTCAGGTTTTCAATTGTTCTGTGAACTACTAAAGTCTTACTTGGCATAAGTTCTCTGATTATATTCCAGTGATGATCCTATCATTGCCATCAGACCTAAATGGCTGTGAATGTGTAAGCAGAGGTCTTCCATTTAAGCAGGTGTTGTACCTCTCTGATCATTCATAGTCGTATGAGCTCTTCAGCAGGTGTTTCCAAGCAGGTAATGTCCACACAGCTCTTGGTGGCAAGCTTTGCCAAACTGTAGCTAGGTTGCCCTTCTCTGCTGGCTCAGTCAAAAGACTTTTGTGGAAACTAGGAATAGTTTTCTATGTCAAAAATTCTCAACACAGAGATTAAGTAGTTATGAAGGAGGAACGAAGTGCTCCTTCAGACTGTGGTTAGTGAGGAACTTCAAGAACCTTTGCTGAGTCAATGAACTGTATATTTCTCAATGGTGTCTGCAACATCAGGTGTCTCTTGTCCACATTTCTAAAGTATCAGCCCTCTGCTGTAAGAACCTGGGAAGAACAGCCTCTCTGTGAAGATCAGACAGTCTACCTTTTTTTCTTTCTTCCCTTTATATTGGAAAATTTTGAATAAATGTCCTGCAAAATTGAATGACTTTGAAGATGCAACAGTATAAGAATAAATGGATGATTTTGGGTTTAACCCACTGTTGGTGCAGTTCCTGTCCACAGGTTCAAAGGTATTATACCTCCCTCCATTCACCAACCTACAAAATGCTTTAGCAAGAAACTGGTTCTAATTTAGAACATTTCACCTTTTTTCATGACTAAGAAAAATGGCAAGAAAGACAAAAAATTAACACAGGTGCAAAAATAAATGAAAAAATGTCTAAGGTTAATAACACCAGTGGTACATCTGTTTCACCAACCTAATGATCACTTTGATAACCAAGATGTTTGAGTGAAAATGATAGCTATAGTTTGCTGACCTGAACTCAGAGGGCAAACTTGGAAGAAAAACTAAGTATAGCTGTGCATTAGAAAGTAGAAAAATCCTCAAGAGCCAGTGTTTAATAATAAACACTGGTCAGTAAAACAGCATCACTTTAATAGGAGATTGTCCTGGTTATGGCCAGGGCAGGGTTAATTTTTGGAGTATCTGGGAGAGGGGCATGGTCAGAGAGCAGGACTTCAGTGGCATCCTTAATTTTATCAGTTATAGAAAAGTACTTTCCACACACTTACGGGGATGCTTGGAAAAATGCTGTCTGGTGTTAGCAAACCAGGGAGTGAATTTCTGCTGTAAATGTTACCACATCTATTTTCTCTCAAGCTCTCCTAAGCTTTGCAATTGCTTTTAGTGCTGTGACTACCATTTACTGAGAGGAAAACAAAATTATGTGTCTATGCACTCAAAATAGACATGAAAGCAGATCCTGAAGCTGTGATTTATGCCTCTCTTTACAAGGAAGAAAAGCTGTTTCTGCAGCCATCCAGTTCCATTCTTTTGCTGAGAAATGTTAGACCAGATGATCTTTGCTGTTCCTTTCAACCTGGTATTCTATGACTCATTTTATTTGGGGTCCTTATCTATACCAAGTTAGAAACTAGGGCTATACACCAATAGCCAAACTCTGGTTTTTAAGCCTTTCTAGAGCTTTGGTATACTTTCCTCCTCCCAGCTCCAGCAGCATTGCTGGATACACCTTTTGGAAGCTTGCACATAAAACTAAGAAAAGGAGCTCTGAATAATACTCAAGATAAGTCAGGGTTTTGTTCAGTACCTATGAAGCTAATCTTTGGAAAATCACTTGGCTGAAGTGTGGTTCATCTATAGCTTTTACTGTTCCTTTTAGCTCTACCTGAAGAAAGAGAATTTCAACGGACAGACCAATCTTTCTTTTTAATGACATGAAATATAGGGAGAAGTGGAATTACTGCTTCCATAAATCATGGCCGATGATTCCAAAGCTCTTTTTTAAGTCTATGCCTTCAGAGGTACATTATCAGAAAACTGCATTGCTGAGCTCTCAGATGCATGGTATTTTCTGACATCTAGCATTCTATAAATTCCATGAACTTTGATTTAAAAGAATGCCGACAGGTAATTTTTCAGTTTTAAAACTTTTAAGTTTTCAGATTTTTAGTTCCTTGAAAATGTACCTTGTCCCCTTATTGATCTCATTCTTTTCCATTCAGCAACATTGATTTGTTTTCCTGTCCCTTAAATGTAACAGAATCCAGGCAAGACTGTTTTTATTTAACAACATCCATTTAAACAGTGCTTTAGTATCTTCCTGCACCAGTATCAGAGCCAGCACAGCTCCGAGGATGTTATTCAGCAGTGTGCTGTTGAAGTCAAAAGAGGACACAATGTATTATTTGTGTGCAAACCACTAGAAAGAAAAAAATATTCTTATTACCTTGATCCTATTTTTGATAGCTTTTTTGCTGGGAAGTTTTGAAGTATATTTGAAAATAAATGACAACTTAAACTAGTTGAAGCTGTGGGTGTTTAGTAAGTAGAAAAGGAGGCTCAGAGGTGAGCCTTATCACTCTCTACAAGTTCCTGAAAGGAGAGTGTAGTCAGGTGGGAGTTGACCACTTCTCTGAGGCAGCTGGCAACAGGAAAAGAGGACAGGGCCTCAAGCTGCATCAAGGCAGGCTCATGTTGGACATCAGGAAGAATTTCTTCTCAGAAAGGGTTGCTGAGCAGTGTAATGGGCTGCCCAGGGAGGAAGTGGAGTCACCACCCTGGGAGATTTTTAAGAAATGACTGGACGTGGCACTTGAAGTCATGGTCTAGTTGACACGGTGGTGATGGGTCAAAGGTTGGACTCAATACTCTCAGAGGTCTTTTCCAACCTAAATGTTTCTGTGGTCCTGTAAACTAAAATTATTGAAATTAGGAAAAATGAGATTAATTTTGTAAACCCATACTGAGAGATTACAACTGCTACAGATAACTCATTTTAAACTTAGTTCCATGTCCATTTCTAGATGCCCACAAAAAATATTATGTACATTTGTGTATATTTCTAAGTCTTTAGGCTGTATTCAGCTTAGATGATATAACCCAAAGCTAAGATAGAGTGCTACTCTCTGCAGCTTAATATTTGTGCCTTTGGTGACTTGGAAAGTGTGAGCAGGAAACTGCAAAAAGGAGTGAAGTTCTGATAGCTCACATTTGCTTGCCACCTACAACTCACAAGTCGTTATGGGTACAGGAATTCCAGTTTAGGTGCTATGTTAGGCACTACGAGTATCACCCCTAAATATCTATAATGAACTAAATTTCCTTCCCTCTGCAACTGCAAGTGGATATGGGGAAAATTTGTCTTGTCAAAATGAAAACCAGGATAGCAAGGTATTGCTTAAAATGGTTCAAATTACACTGAAGGTGTGTGGTACTGCCATGGATGTACTTAAGTATTTCTGACCATATATATGTCTTAAATTCTTTTTATTTCTTTTGAGCTAGTGAAGATCAATTTCTTTCATTTAAGGTCTGCGAAAGACTTAATTTCTTCTTTTAAAACCAATCCTCAAGGTCCTCTCTCATTATGCAGTTGTTAATTTTTTTTTAGAGCACTCACATAGGAGGTCAGGACATGAATTCAGTTTCTTCCTCCTGAGATAGTTCTGTAACTCTAGGAAAGAATAATGTATAGTTAGTCTTTGATCATTCTCAGGAAAACATGGGATCAAAAGAGAGCACCAGAAAAACTGTGACTGCGTCATTGGCCAGCAATTAGAGCATTTAAATGATCAGGGAGCTCAGTGGGGAAAAGGAGTGGCCTTCAGTTTCTCTGCTTGGTATTGTACCTGGTACAGTTCATAAATCACTTGCCAAGCACACTCATGGAATGGAGTCTTGAGTGATGCCAAAGTGCTTTTTTTTTAAAATTGATTGAGTCATGCTATGCCCTGAGAAAGTCTGCAAGCCCTTGAGTAATTTAAGTAGAGGGTTCTCTCTTGCATTTTTAGATTTGTTGACGTTATCAGATTGGCAGTTCTGGGCTGAGCAAGGCTACAGTGCTGGGTAGTCAGGAAAAATCGATTTTGTTGATGAAAAACTCAACATGAGCCATCAACGTGCAGTTGCAGCCCAGAAATCCAAGTGTATCTTGGACTGCATTCAAAGCAGTGTGGACAGCTGGGGAGGGAGGGGATTCTGCCCCTCTGCTCTTTTCTGTGAGGCTCCACCTGGAGTGCTGCATCCAGCTCTGGGCCCCCCAACATAAGGATATGGAACTGTTGGAGAAAGCCCAGAGGAGGTCAGGAAGTTGCTAAGAGGACTGCAGCCCCTTCCCTATGAGGACAGGCTGTGAAAGTTGGGGCTGTTCAGCCTGGAAAAAAGAAAGTTGTGTGGAGACCTCATAGCAACCTTCCAGTATGGGAAGGAGCTACAGGGAAGGGAGAGGGATTGATTCTTCATCAGTAACTGTAGTGATAGGATAAGGAGTTCAAACTGAGGTTCAAACTGAAAGACTAGATTTAGCTTAGATATTAGGAAAAAAAAATCTCTGTGAGGATGATAAGGCCATAGCACATGTTGCCCAGAGAAGCTGTGGATGACCAGCTCCTGGCAGTGTTCAAAGCTGGGCTGGATTGTGCACTTTGGTCTATGGGGGTGTGTTCCTGCTCATGGAACTAGATTCTTTAAGGTCCTTTCAATCCAGACCATTCTATGATTCTAGGAGCTGAATGATTCTAGGAGCCGAAATGAATGTGGAAAGCTCATCAGTGAGCTGTTAGCCCCAGGGTATTTTCTGAGAGTTCTCAGAATTACAGTTTTGAACTTTGATACTCAAAATCAGTAGAGTTTTCTGCTCTCTCATGCTCTCATCCTCTCTCTTTTGGTTTTTGATTTTCTAGATCTGCTCTTCAGTATTGCATTGAAAAGAGAGCTTAGAATCAAGAAAAAAAACCAACAGAAAATCCAACAAACTTCTGTACAGACTGGGATCTGAATTATGCCTCTCAAGTTCAACTGTACTCCAGAAGTCATGAAGTATGTTACATATTCACTTCCTTACACCCAAAAGTGCTCCTTCATGTAGATGCCCCAATACTTTTACCTGTACCAAGGGGATTATAAGAGGTGATGGTGTAGTGAGAATTATTATGAAATATGAAAAACTTCTGTGGAGCCACAACCTCTCTGGGTAGCACAAACTTCAAAACGACCCTTAGGTAGCAGCTTTATGAATGCTTTATGCTGGCACACCTTCAAAAGAAAGAATCCATCTTTTTTTTTTTCTCTGTTCCTTCCCACTCCCTTTTTTTGTGTCAGTACAGTCATCTTGGGAAGCAGTTTGGAGCTGAAATGAATGTGGAAAGCTCATCAGTGAGCTGTTAGCCCCAGGAGATTTTATGATCCTGTTCACTGTACATCCAACACTTTTAATAGCACAAAGGGAGAACTTTAGTTGTAGGTGAGTGCCTGGTAACAAGGATATAAATCTTTGCCTTTAAGTGAAATTCCTACTTTTTCCTGCTTAAAGTACTTCTGAAACTGTTCCTTTGGATCAGCAACTACCCAGTGGAGAAACCATGAGAAGATGTTGTTAGGGAAACATGGCCATTAGTATCAAGCACAGAATTTCAGTCTTTGTCTTAAAATACAAGATGTGTCAGACTGGGATTTATGACCAGGTAGCAAATGCATCATCCCTGCCCTAGAAATCATTGTGGAGAACATAGACCAGACTGCAAAAGAGTGTCTCTAGTAGAGATTTTGCAATATGGAGTCAATTACAGTTCTATTTGAGTCAGGAATTTGTAATGATTTAGCTTTCCTTGGAAGGAATGTCAATCAAATAACAATATTGCTCCTAGTTAAGAAAAAGTTCCAGTTCTTTTTGTGGTAGCTTGCAAAGAAATACACTTGTAAGTCTATAAAATATTATATTAGTCCTGCCTGGCAGTGGTGAGGCTGGCAGGCAGCCCACTCTATACAATGTACACATGCCAACACCACATTGCAATGGAAAATCAATTCTCAGCCAACTGTACTTAGATTGGAAGGAATTTGAGCACAGTTAGTGTTCTGAGTCCTAAATTGTCACCATGATGTCTGCTCAAAGATAATTCTTTTGAAGGTATTGGAGTAGGGCTTGTTAAGACTGTTTCTGAGAATAATATTTTTTATTAATGTGTTAATGAGACAGAACAAGAAAGAGATAGATCTCACAAAATATAGAAATCTAGTTTAGTGAGATGCACATTGGTGGTGTATGGAAACAAAGGTGAGATTAAGAAAGAACATGGTGATGCTTTTATAAAATTAAAATAATGAACACACAACAAAGAAAATGTCTAGGAGCAATAACTACAGTTTATGCAAAACAATAATAATAATTAAAATATTCCAGCTTTCCTTATTGCATGTTGTTTTAAAGCGATTCAAACACAGAAGAACAAAGAAAATTAAGTCTCTGTGAATAATACAGATTGAACCCAGAAAGGTTTGAATAATACTCCGAAGTTTGATTGAAACCAAATGAGGTTAGATGTTGGTTCCAAAAAAACGTTGTACTCTTTATTTAATAGTAAAAGAGGCAGGGATAAAGGAGGAGAGGAAGAGAAGGGGAGAGATAGAGAGGAGGGAAGGAGTGTGTGGGTGAGGGTGCCCTGCACTGGAAAATATAGAATCCATTGGATTAATGTATGTTTGGGCCATGTGGGAATGCCCATGAGCCTCCCCTGGGGATGGCAATTTTGACACTGTCCCTCTCAACACTGCATCATGTGCAGCGCTCTGCTGCAGGGTCTGCAGATGCCTTTGATGGGCCATGTCATCCCTTCTGCTGTCTTTCTCATAAATGCAGCTTTTCCTGGGGTGTAGGGCTCCACAGCTGAGCCAGTCTGCACAGCACAGGATGGGCATTCACTGTCTCAGAGCTGAGGCTTTTTCACCACACACCAAAGCCTCTCCTCCTCACCCCTTTGGTGTGAGGGTCTGTGCCAGCCTGGCAGCTGAGGGCCCCAGGGCTGCGGTCTCCACCTCGAAGGTGCTAAGTTTGATCCCTGTGTGAATGTATTATTTATCCCCTGAGTCACTTCATCCTATCTCATCAATCTGTAGGGCCTTAGACAGGGCATGGCAGTCTTCTCTGCAGCTTTTATACAGTTTTGCTATAATATGCAAAAATCTTTCATGAAGATGTTTAAGTCATTAACTAAAACATTTCAGTCTCTGATGCATGTTCCCTGGTGTGTCTCTACAGCGAAATAATCTTAATAAAGTGCTTTTAGAATTTGGTCTCAGGTTGGTTTGATTATACGTGGCTGCTTAACAATGAATTTTATGCCTCATACTTTTCCAAAAAGGTTGATGAATATAACATGAATGTTATTTGGATTAACCATCTCTTTTGTTTTGTAATACTACAATTGATGTTTTTTATTTTTTTCTGTATTTGGGAAGAAATCCCTTTCCTTTTCCAACCATACTTGGTTTGGCAGGTGATGGTGTAGCTCCTCTCTTTCATGCCGTCCCAAGTAGTTGCCATGGTGTCACTGAAACTGAAGTTGCACAGATCTTAATATTTGATTTCCTGTTGGATATGGATTTCTTTGCCTCCAGTGCTGATTAGGATCTCATTCTTACCTCTTTTTCCCAGATCAGGTGTCTCTGACCATGCCAGGGGTGATGTTAGGAGTTGATGGTTGTTATCTTCTGTGTCTCTTCTGTACTACTCCTAGTCTATTGAGATGTCAAGCTCATCAGACCTCACCTGGTGAAACAGTCTCCTGAAAAGAAATGTCAATTCCCTTCCCTTGGGGCAAAGCTGAACCAAACTGACTAAAGTTACATGAAAAAATTTAAACTCTGCATAATTTCCAACAATGGGAATCTCAGTCCTTTTAAAAATTTGTTTTCAGTCCCGTTTAAAGTCTGTTTTAAGTTTGGAAAGCCTTGATTTAAATAGCTGGTGTGCAAAAGCTAGATGGTGTCTACTAGTCTGAAGTTGCCTTTTAGGTGTAGTGGGTTTCTTGCAAACTTCTTTCATGTGATTCTATGCAATCCAAAAAAAAAAAAAAAAAAAAACCCCAACAAAAAACCCCATCCTATTAAAAAAAATTGACCTCTTTTTCACAGATGAACATTTAAATTAGCATTAGTGCTAAACCTAAAACACTCAGCAAAAAAAGCATCTATAATTAAATGAGTAAATAGAATTAGTTTAAGATGGTGATAGTTGAATGAAACACTCATGGCAGAAAAGGAACTACTGATCATTTGGTCTTAAATGAAAGATTGTCTGTAAGGACAGGCTTTAGAATACTGAGTGGTGAATATATGTTCTGCCTCTAATTAAAACACTGTTTGTGATGCTTTTCTTTGGCTTATTAATGTTGTACGTAAGTCAAGTGTGTGATGAAGTTATCTGATGCATATTGCCTTCTGAAAAATTGTCTTCCACTTTTTGTCTCATATATTTTTATGATTTGGGCAAGAGCCCCCAAACCAGGCTTTTCTTGAGTTCTCCTTTAATGCAATTTAAGCAGTGAAGCAGTTCCATATTTTTACTAGTGTGTAGAAAAGGCCATTGTCCTGCAGATACTTAAAGAATGAAAGAAATCTTTTACAACCTTGAATGCCTGTGAATGAAAACTTAATGACTTTTCTCAGTAATCAATAAGCAGAACAACACCAATTGAAAAATAGCTGTTTCATAAATGAACTAAATGCTTTTAAATATGTTTAGAAGAGACTTTTAACTTCAGCAGAGACATGATGTTCTTGCAGTGAGTCTCTTTGACTAATCCACTGGAAAAATTTACCGTTAGGGAACTCAAGGTCTGCTTTTCAAAGGAAATATTGGTAAGGATTATTATTCCCTTGTCCCCACCAGTTCTCATAATCCCCTTACACTCAGAGTAGGATTTACAAATACAAAAATAAATGACAAAACTGGAATGCTCTGAGGCTCTCTGTTCACAGAGCTAAGAAGGAAGCCTAGATGGTTTGAATCTTGAGTTAAATATTAGGCACCTATATATTTTTTCTCCTGCTAGGCAATGTGGATAAGAAAATAGACTAATATAGGCCACTAACAAGTAGCAGCGATGAAAATCAACATTAAAGAAATTTTAACAACATATTTACCAGACAGATCTTGAAGAAGCTTGATTGCAACTTTGGGATTTAGTATGCTTTGGCCAGTGTCAAAGTTTTTCACTAAGAAAGAGAAAGCAAAGCTAGATAAATAAAGACACATGGAAAGATCAGTCAGCCTAGATGATAGTCAGGTTGAGCTCAACAGTGTGGGATTCTTTCATGTGCATCTTCAGAATGACACTTTTACAATGAAAATGTAAATCTACAATATTAATGTTCCTGTTAACCATTTCAGAGGGAAACATGGACAGGCTTTCAGAGAATTCATATAAATATGCAGGGAAAGTTCCCCTCAGGAGCTGAAATGTAGATGAAATATTTCATATCTGATGATCATTTATATGGTATTTTCATAAGGTACTTTGCTACCACAGCCTGACTAATAGCTTAATGGGTAGATGAGCTTTCATATCCTGTTCCTAGTCCCAGACTGCCTTAAGGGAATACTTGACAACAGGTAAGTCCATTTGTATCTTCTGCTGAGAATACCAATGATAGATTGTGTTTCATTTTCTTAAACACAAAGCCTGCTAGAGACTGTTTTTCTTGTAGAGCATATGTTGCTTTAATCCACAGAAAATATCTGTGGTCTATTTCTCTTATAATTTCCCACACAAATGAAATAACGCTAAAGAGTGTGTGAGAAAAAGCTTTCTTGTGTTGTTTCTGTCCTTTCCTGTGACTTTAGACCGTTCCTTCTGATATTGCCTTTTGAATTCTGAATTATAATAGGTTGCCTGGATTCCATCCAAGCCTTTCTTTGATTTAGGTTTGTTTTTAGAGAAGTAGTCTTGGGGGCCTTTCAGGTGGAATTAAGACTCACTTAAAGTTAAATCCCATGGCAGAACTTTATGAAATATTCAAACTATGCCATATGTTGTTTGGACCATCAGTAATTAATGTAAGATGTACCTATGGCTGTGAACATTGTGTAATCTAACGGAGAGGATGAAGAGATATTTTCTTTTAGAAAGAAACTATCAATTTTTTAATGGGTCACATATTTTCTATTCAATCAGAACCCCACTGAATTAAGTCTTTACATTGGAATATTTTGTATCATGAAAAGTAATGTCAGTTGTGGGCTCAGACATCTTAATATGAACTGAACATAGTCTCAAAGAGTCCATCATATCTGTGCGGATATATTTGCACCTCCAAACTTTAATTTTCTGGGCTTTCCTGGCTATTAAAGAGAGGGCTCAAGGCCCTGATCCATCTGAAAAAAATCTTAATGCCAGGAAGCTCTCTATGCAAAATGTTTTGTGCACTTAGTTGAGCATTTCACAGGATAAAAGTGAAGTTAAGAATATTGTTTCTTGATGATCAAAATATCAATCTCAGTCTCAAGAATCACATGGAAATGAGGGTAAAGCAGAGCATTATTATGTGACTGTTTAAAGATGTGATATGCCTGTAGCTCTAATTACCCTATTTTAAAATGACTTCTAAAATTTGACTAAGAAAAGAAATGCACAAGAGATAAGTATGAGAAACACTATCCCAGTCTGATGACCATGTGGCACATTTTAAGCACTTACATAAATGTTTAAGCATGTAAATAAATGTTCATATGCCAGTCAGTGGAATAACTTGACTGTCAGTCAAAAATCAGACAAGAAGCGGGGCCAAAAAATGATCAGTAGAGATTTTACAAGGAAATTTCAGAGCTGATAGGAAAAAAATGCTGCTGTTAAAATCAGCTTGTGTAAGTCATAGTAAGAAGAAACTATGATAAATTGTCTCTTCTCAGTCTCAGAAGATTCAACAACCACTGAGGCAGAATGAGTGAGAATGGAGTTTTCTTACAGCTCTGACACTTTTGTGCATCTGGGCTTCTTGTAATCTGCATAACTGCACTTATGCCAGCTGCTGTCTCTCCTTGGGTAAATAACTCTGTGTGTGTGTTAATAACCTTGAACAACTGCCAATACATTATATATGACTTAGAGACTTGATATACTTCATTCTTAGTATGATGATGTTTCTTACCCAGTAAGTTTCTTCTTTCTAAAATACAAAATACTCCTGCATTCTGGAAATTGTTTAAGGCTTTGCTTCATACTTCTTCCACTCATGGTAGGGAAACACATGCAGGAAAAAACAAGAGTGACTTAGTGGAGAAAAGCCAGATTGTCACTGTTTGAAGCCTCTGAAGAGGCATGCAAGACTCCTTGAATCTTATTAGGCACAGTTTATTTGGCCCACAGCTTGTTTGTCTCAGAATTTTTAATCTTTAAAATGAGTGTCACTATATCCATTGTCTACCAGACAGGGCTCTGTGGGGATCTATGTATTAGAAATAGAGATAGTCAGTTCATGTGAATCTCAGGCCATTAAGTATGAAAGAGAGAGGCTGATACTTTTACATAAGCTGTTGATGCACTGCTGCCTGCACAGTAAATGATATTAGGTAAAATTATATTAGTGGATTATGCTCATTTTAGTAGGTTAGAGTTTTGCCCATCAGTGTACAATGAGAACAGGTTGTTTAAAGCAAACATATATTGTGTTTGGCAATTTACTAGGATTTAAAGTGCAAAGAAAAACAGAGCTGTGACACAGTTCACCGTGAAATTAAATAGCAGCTTACCCCAGCAGCAAGCAGAAATCAGCCCTCTGCCAGAAATCAAAGCATTGCTCCCACACACAGAGGTAACACCTATCTTCTACCACACTGCACAAATACAGACTCCTTGCAGTGTCCCTTGGCAGTCAATAATGCTTGGCTATCTCAGATTAGAAGGGAACTTGTTCCAGGCAGAATACAACCATGGAAAACAGCCTATTACAAGGTATCTCTGCCTTCATGGTTTCTCTGCATGTGGTTCAGAACTTTCTGGTTCTCCTGGCATAGATTAAAAAAAAAAAAAAGTTTACTTTCTTTAATACTCTCATGTGTGGATGCAGTTCCTCCATGGTATATATCTTAGAAGAACTAAAAAACACTCCTCCCCTGTCCCCAGACACGACAGCTTCCATTGAGCTAGAAAATAAACAGTAATAATCATGAACAAATGAAAAAGAAAGCAGTTATGCGTGCATAAATGCCAAGTTTCTTATCTCCTAGATGCCTAGAAGAAAGCTGAGAAATGAAGACCAAAAATTTATTTGTAAATAGACTTTGTAAGTGAAAGAGTAGACAGCCCATGCCTTCAATCCCAGGTTCTCTAAACCCTTAAACCTCAAAACCTCTACCAGAAGGAAGGCTGGGGCCTGCACTGGAGCAGAAGCCTCATTTTCTTTCAACTCTCTAGCCCACTTTAGATTTAAACTGCTTATAGACTGCCGTGGGTGGGGAATCTGGATTTACAGTTTCAAGGAAGACGTTGAGAAGACAGGCCTTTGTTTTCTCAGCATAAGAAAGACATATGTCATAGACTTGTATTCACACTCATGCTTCTTTCTATCACTTGGGGTACACTGTCATGTCTCCACTACACCCTTTCCTATTCATCTCAATGCCTAAAACAGGGATCTTTTGCAAACATCCTCCCCCCCCCCCTCCAGTTATTATAGAGTTGCTTCATTTTTTGCAGGAGAAAAGGATGAGATGAGGAAAGGCTGGGCAAAGCTGGAGCACCTTAGTGCTTAATGACAGCACATACAAAATTGTAATGGTCTGTTATTTTCCTTCGTGTGATAAAGCCCCATGAACAGAATGATCCCTCACTCTCCCTCTCCACACATATATACACATTCACACAAGATGCCAGTGTGGAGAAATAAGTCAGCTGAAACTAATGACAGACAGAAAATGAAACCTTTATCTCATGTGGAGGGTTATTACTAAGCCCTTGTTTTATCAATTTCATCTTGAAAAAGCCTCAACAGCTAATATGGCACTTCCTGGGAAGCTGAAGGATAAACTATCTATTTCAAATATTTATGAGGACAGAGCTACCAGCTGAGAAGTGGGCCATTTATAAAAATCTGTGCAAGTTAGTATGAAATCTGCTGTAGGATCCCCACTTCAAATACAGTTACTGATGCATGAAAACCATTAGCCTGAACTTGGCATAATATTAGCAAGTAATTGCATTGGGGGAAACTTAGGCTTGGTATGCCAGTCTTAGTTCTGGGCAACAAACAAAATAAATGATGGATTCTTTACAGGAAAATTTGTGCACTTGTAGTTGTGAGGCTTTGACCCTGGGTTATTTTGGAACATATGTGATGTCAGTGTGGCTGCTGTCAGGTTTAGTATAATTTTGGTCCTGTATGAGTTGACATGAGTACTCTGTAGTGCTGGCAATTTGCAAGGTGGTATATACATTGAAGGCAAGTGCTCTGGTAATTACTTTAAATGGAGTCTTCTGGGCTTTGAAAGCATTTGGGGAGCTCAGGGCAGATTCATATCTATATGCATATGTCATCACAATGCTAGAAGAGCTGTTAGTTGGCTTAGAAAGATAATGAAACTGGCATGTGTGAAGTTCAACTCAAAAGCAGTTAGAAAAGGCATCTGCATCCTCTTAAAAAGTCATCATGTCCTTTTCTCATCCTTCTTTTAATGTCTGAAGTCTCTTTCACTTTTTCTTGGAAAGAATAGTCCCTCAGTTGCTAATGGAATAATGTGCAATATTAGAAATCTTCTCAATGGAAAAAATAATCCATGTTCTTTCATAACAAAACTGCAATCAGGAGGAACAATGAAGTTTTCACTGGTTGTAATGGTTAGTTGCAGATGTATGTCAGCAGACCCAGCTGCAGTAATCTTCAATATTTATTATCATTTATCAAGAAAATTTATAAACACCTGGCGTTAGTTCTCAGTTACAGTATGCTCAGGTAAGAGTTTTAGACTGGAAGGAGTGAGCAGGCACAAGATTTTTTAGTCCAATTAAGGCAAAGATACCTTAGGCTCTCCTAAAGCAGAGGGGTCAGCTTGAGCTCTGTGAAGCCTTTCAGCTACCATAGCCTGAATTTCAGTTTTGTAATTAAAATATTATCATTGTCAGACTCCATTGGGTATGTGAGAAAATTTTAGTTTGGCTTCTGGCTCTCTCTAGCATATCAGTATAATATGCTTTCATACTGTGAGGAGGACATGCTTCTGCTAGCCACTTTAGATAACAAGTAGCATTTGTCAATAACTCCTTGTAGGACTATTTTCAATTCTGTGGAAACAAAACAAAAAAAAAAAAAAACCCCCCC
>VZUI01056614.1:0-12558 GCA_013401135.1 Cettia cetti | reverse complement strand
GGGGGGGGTTTGCAGGTTTTTTTTTGGTTTTTTTTTGTTTTTTTGGGTTTTTTTTACTAGAATCTCCCAAATTGAATGTGGCATGAGTTGCTTTGGGGTTTGTCACATTTTCTTTTTTCTGGCTATAAGAAAAAAGAGGTTCCTGCAGTTTTGTGAACCATTTTAATGACTGTTCATCTCCCTCCTATGCAATCAGAATGAGACAAGTGCATGCTATATTGACTTTCCTAATAAAATGTAATCTTGAAAAAGTGCTACATGGAGGTAAAGGAGACAATCAAACAAAAAAACAACAAAAACCCACCAGCTGTTATTGTTCAACTTAACATACTCAATAACTTTGTATTTGTCAATGGTGCTTTCTTTAAAAAAAGAAACAGCCAATACTGCTATTTTAATCCCTAAAATTGATTCTACCGCATGAAGATAAACATTTAGGTAAATGAAATGGGGTACCCAGGGAGGTGGTGGAGCCACCAACCCTGGAGATGTCCAAGAAATGACTGGACATGGAATTTAGTGCTCTGGTCTAGCTGACAAGGAGATCATTCAAAGGTTGGACTCCATGATCTTGGAGATCTTTTACAAGCTTAATAATTCTTTGATTCTCTGAAATTCCTCTTCAAGCATCTCATTTTCTTAGGCATAGGTCATAAAACTGATCGTCATTAAATTTATTCCTGCTAATTGAATTAGCAGGAATACAGACAAAATTTTTTTAATTTTTATTCCTATATGGTGAATCGATGACTTTTTTAGGACAAGGCGTGAAAAGATTAAAATCCTTAATTACATAATTTTTGTGTTGCCTTTTTTTTTTTTAAATAAGACAACATTATTTTTGCTATTTTATTATCATCTCTACTAGTAGAGATGCTTTGAGATAGTCATTCTGATTGACATGGTGTTTAGTGTCTTTGCACACTTATGAAGAAAAACATAGCTTTCAAGGAAATGCAGCACTAAGCTGGATCCTGGTTCCCTCGTAGGACTTGTAGCAGGGGAAGGTAACTGGCAGAGGCTTTTTCATTTGATAAAGGATCTTAGGAGGGGTACTGATAGGAATATACTTCACTCCTATGAATACTGCTCTCTGGAACCTTAACATGGGTTTGCAAAGAGCAGTTTTATTGTCTTGTGTCAAATATAGCACCTTCAGGACAGAATTTGTACGACTCTTGGACTTTGAGAAAATGAAAATAGCAGTTCAGTAACTCTTCCTTAAAAATATTCCGAACTATGATCAGGTCTATAAAGCTCTTAAGGAAAGTAAATTTTAATGTTATGCCCTAAAATTATTCTGTCAAACAGACTTTGAAAAAACAATCACAAAAGCTTTTTCCTGCTTGCCCTCATTTGCCCACTCTTCCTGTGTTTCTTTAGTTTTGTTTGGGTTTTTTCCCCTAGCAATCCGCTGGAATGAAATGGACTAAATTTGGGTCAACTGCTCTGCTTGAGTTGTTCCAGTGACTTTTCCTCTTTTTCCACGTTGATCCTTCATATCAATTCTTTTTGAGGTTTTTTTGGTTGCTTGTTTGGTTTGGTATGATTTGGAGTTTTTTAGCTGCCTACTCTAATTTTAAAGTGTGTTGTATAAATACCCGCTGCTGTTAAGGTATATTTGCAGCTGCCTTTTTTAAAATTATATTACATAATTTTACACTTTTGGGTGTTGGTTTTATTAATTTAGTTTAGTATATCTAAAGAAACTTCATTCTGTAGTTAACATCAAATTTTCCATATGCTTGAACTCACAATATAAACTCTTTTCCCTTCCCTACTGGATGCAGTTCAAATGACTTTGAAAATAACTTCCATAGTAACAAATAAATGATTAGAACCAGTTGTTGATTTTAATTTACTTCCACATCCTAAAGTAAGTTAAGGAGTAGGGTTTTTATAAATGTAAATTTCTTGGATATTTCACTTTTTTTTTACATAATAGTGCTTATTCTAAAATTATTCCATAATAACTTCATTTGAGAGTTATATTAATAGATCATTAATATAAATTTATATACTTAAGTGCAGTAGAATAATTACATTTAAAGAACACAAGAGGCTATATCTGAATGCATCCTGTTGAGTCTGAAAAAAAAGAGGCTGCATAAAATGTCACTTCCCTGTTAAACTTAATCTTCTTTTCATTTTTGTTAAGGGGCAAAATCAGGACAAATGCCCACTTGCTTTCTTCTGTCAGATCAGCTTCTGCTACCTGTCACAGAGCTCAAGCATAAATAAAGGCATGGGCAAGGGACCTGGATGCTCTCTTCTAATCCATACATTAAGTCCCAGCTTCAGGTCTGAGCCCTTTCCAAGGTTTCTTGAGTTTAGTGGATAAATCTTTGACCAGTGAGAATGGCTATGGCTCCCTAGCTGGTGCCCAGTCACTTGCTGGGTTACAGGTTCAGCAAACTCTTGATTCATATTAGATTGTTCTGAAATCTCTCAGATAATATTTCTTTTCACAGAACAGGTAGTTCAAGTTCAGAAGCTATGTTGGGAGAAGCAGTGAAATGTTTACGTGTCTGCTCCAGCTTTTTTGACAGTTGAGTGTAAAAATGCCAAAAAAGAGGCATTTTGAAAAGACTTACAGTATTTTCTGGTTTTCTTGCATTAAAAAAAAATTAAACATTGTCTTCCCCAGAATGCAAAACACATTTTCAGTCCTGGCAAAAAAGAGTGAACTGGAGAAAGAAAAAAGGGGGAGAGAAAGAGAGGAGAATGAGTGCTTAACTCACCTTTCAGAGGGGGAAGAGTACGTTTGCAGACTTATTCTGATAGTTTTTTGTGTAGCTTTTTCAGTCTCCAAGAAAAGGGAGAAATTACCAATTTCCAATTTTACCACCTTACTATTTTCAAATAGAGACAATGTCTCAAGCTGGTGTTGCTTTGGATGTAATAGGGTCTTTAAAAGGTCGTTATTGTCATGTATATATCAACTCCATTAGACCAAAATCTTAAATTGGAGACTAAATCTTCTTTTCTGGTCTGCAAGTACAGCTCTTTACATAGGAATAAGACAATTCTGACCATCAGTTGATTAGAGAATTATGCTATGAGATGTATTTGCTTCTCTTTTTCCTCTGTTCCTGGCAAGCATTAAATGGCAATAATATTAAATTTCAATTTATGGTACTATTTTGTAAGCATAATGTGTCATTTCTGCACAATAGACTTCGCCCTCTGAAAAAATTTGCCCAGAATGTCGCTCTCCCTAATTTCACCACCTGAAAGGTTGGTCTGTTTCTTGTAACAATTATGCATTCACCAAAATTAATATTTATTTATTAAATGTGAATGTCTTTATCGTTCTTCTGAGTTTCTTTAGACCTTAGGACATTTGCTTCCAGTGATTTCCTTATTTGGAAATATTACTTCTCATTCGTCTGGTGATGGATTAATATTTTTTTCTTTCTGTTAATAATCTGTTTCATACTTGTCTAATAGTAAACCTTTCCAAACAAAACCACTGTGATTTTAATATGCACTCATGAGAAACCATACTTAGAGATTTTTCAAATATTCAAAATCTCTTATGTCCATTGCATGGCTGGTTTTCTCCCCCCACACCCTTAAATTAAATCAAAGGAAATGATCACCTTTTGGCAGATTGTTTTTTCTCATAATTATTAATGTGTCTGTTCTGATTTAACTGTTCCTCCTTTTTGTTTTCTTGTTTGCTCTGATTGTCTTTAACCTTCAGCTCCAGACACAGTCGGCTTGGTGCTGTTAATTAATAGAAGTCTGCTGCTAACATAAAACATATGCATGAATTTAGAAGTATTCTAAACAAAGTCTAAATGCACAGCTATCACTTTGACTTTACAGAAGGACTAGCACAAGAAATCCACATTTAAGAAAGGATATCAGGAGATCATTCCTGACAAAGGAGGAATGAATTACTAGGATAATCTTGATAGTCAAGGCCAGGAATGTAAATGTGCATTGTAGTTACCACTATTTTTAAAATGACAAGGTCATTTCTGATTTACTTGGAGTACTTTTCTAACAGTTTGTGTGTGTATGTATGCATGAGATCTCTCATACTTGATTATAGAAAACAGGTTAGAATATGAGGGCTAGTAATTCATAGAATTTTTCTTAATGGAGTCAAGTGTCTGCTCTAAAGGATGATTGCCATAAGAAAATGCAATTGTGGCCTTTTACTATTAAGCAATTTTTCATAGTATGTAGAAGCAGTATATAATCTTTTCCCCTCATGTCTTGAGATTAATCAAATCTGACATTGCAGAATTACGTCATGCCTTCCACACCTAATTTTTCAGCATTTTTGTAGATTTTATTCAGCTGTCTATAGTTTCACACTAATCCTGCTTATTAATTCTTGTAACTTTGCAAAAATTTTATATTTCTTGTTTGTTCAAAGGAATTGCTGGCTCTGACCAATGCATCATTTTTGAACCAACTAGTATGCTAATCTCAGCCAAAGGATTTAAGCCCTCATATTTGGTTCCTCCAGATGTGTAAATGTTATTTCCCATCAAGTCCACAAAACTAATGTCTGTACTAGGGGGAGCCAGGTTGTTGCTGGTCTGCATCTGATTTTCTCCCCACCTGGTGATAAAACTGGAGTACACACTGAGAGCTTAGTGCCCCAATGTGGGGTCTTGTCCTTGTTTTAACATGACTGCCTTCATCACTGACTCTCGTGTCCACCTCTGGCATTGGAATTAACGTTAGTTGCAGCTATGAGAAGATGTTGGTGGACTATTTTAGATTCTAGCCTCTAGGATGGCAGCTACCAACTCATTTGAGGCTTCAGAAAGGGTTGGATTCATGGAGGATTCAAGTCTTTCTGCAAACATGACTGCTCTTTCCTACAGTATATCTAATCTTAGATAGTTTTTCATGGTTGTCATAGAGGAGTTAATGAAACTTTAGCATAGTAAACAAAACATTTTCAATCTGGTTCATATTCAGAGTACGTTTGTACATTGTCTAGTATCTCCATGACTAATACCACCTTACTGTAATTGGTTGCAGGTAGTGCTTTTTATCTTCCTTTTGTTCTGTTCTGTGGGCCAAAGTCAACATCTCATACTTACTGTGTTATAATTTGTGGGTTTTATTGGCCAAATATGACTTGGTTGAGTGACAAAAGTTATCTTGGCATAATCTTTGTAGCTTGATTGCTATTCTCCCCACGCTGATGAAACCAGTGCTAAAAGCCACTGAGCCTTGGACAGTTGCTGAGGATACTTTCAGGTTATTGCAGCTGGCTCTGTACTGGTCTTGTATCAAACTTTACATTGTAGGCACAAAGTATTGCTCCCTTGAAAACATAGTTGGATGGCATTTCATACTGATGTGAGCTTCTTAAAAGCAGCACAGCAGATATCTCATTCATAAACATGAAACTAATCTTTCAACCAGTTACTCTTGCTTACTCTCATGGTAAAAGTTTCTTTCCTATAAGCATTTACAAATGTACAGCATTGGCATAAGCAGTGCAAGAACTTGTAATGCAAGCTAGAAAGGAAGCTTTTCTGTGAGTCATCTGTATTGGGTACAGAAACTTCTAAAAAAGGAAAAGTATAATTAATTGAATTTATTTATTTAATTGAATTTATTTACTTTTAATAAGTTTTGCAGCTGCTACTGGTAGTCATTCACTACTTATTAACTAATAAATTTCATATAAATTGTCATGTTATCACTCATTAATTGTTTTTGTGGTCTGTAGATACCACTTCAGTTTATCAAGGCTATGACTGCAAGAACCAGGAAGTCAGCAAATTTAGATCCAATTAAAACTAGACACCTTTCAATCCCTCTCAGTTTTAAATAGAAAAAGATTACAGAAAGAAGGGGATTAGAAGGAGGGAGGAGAACATCTTCCGCTCTCCTTGTCACAAAAAAGGGAAGAACAACATTTAACAACATGAAATTCACAGGGATAAATGGTAATGAACTTGCTTACCTATGAAACATTCCCACCTAGTGTTAACTTGTAATGCTTCTCAAAATGGATGCAAGTTGACTATAAAGGACCTTAATTCCTGAGAAAAGGAAAGGCACAATGCCAAAAAGGGCATCAACTTTCTCCTTATTTCCAGTACCAAAGCAGTGAAGATATGATAGGGGCTCTAATCCAGGGGGGTAAACAAAACCCTTGCTCGATATTAATTAAAAGGCTTCAGAATGCAAGGACTCTTAGACACTTACAAAAGAAAATTTTAATTGGATTAACTACTGAACAAATTTCAAGTTTAGATTCCTTGTTATTAAGAGGAAAAAAAGCTAAGGCTCATTTGCAATGGGAGATTTACAAGTTAAAATTATGTTTAAAAATGTAATCGTGTCTTGCTTGTATCTAGTGTCTTTGGATAAAAGTAGCTTGTGTGTGGTGTTGGCTGACCAGTAAATAATAGACTTAGCTATGTCTTACACTGAATTGTTTGGGAGTGTAGGCAAGGGAATTTAATTTTTGTATGAGATCTCTTAAAAGTGTTAAAAGTGCAAGCCAAAGTTAGTCCTTGTGGTTACCAAAATAACACAGAAACAAATGTGTTTCCTGTAGGATCTGTTCTTCTCTTTTTCCAGAAAAAAATTCAGCTTAATCTGGGGAAATCTCTGCTGTCAAATGAAATAGATTAAACTTCACTATGAATTTGTAATCATATCCCAAAACCAAAAAAGCTTTATTTAATGGGATTAAAATTGTTACTGACATTAGGATTAATGATTTATTTGCATCTAAGAATATCTGTCCTGCATAAATATTTATTATAACTTTAGAGAGGTTGCTAATTCAGGATTTAAGTAAAATGAACAGTAAGTACTACATTTGTTTTTTCACTAACCAAAAACAAAAAGGCTTTCCTGTTCTTATTTTTGAACTGCCACAACTGTCTCGATACCTTTCATTCTAGCCTTTATGCCTCCACTTTCCATCTTAAACTTTGTTATTTATATATTTTTTGCAAAAAATAATGTTTCTATATTAGTGTTATTTTAATTTTTTTCACCTCTAGCCACATAAAATCAAAAGGAACTGTTTTAATTGGAAATATTGGGAGGAGGGAAGTTTTAAGCTGTCATGGTAAAAGAAAATGCTTCACAGAGCCACATTGTAGTAGTATGGTTTTCATTATTTTATTCTGTCATGAATCCCAAGTAATAAAGATCATTTCAGGTGCAATAAAAAATCTCTCATGCAACCAGAGCTGTGGTTTAGTATATGTAAGGGCTATAAAGGGCTCTGCTGGAAAGGAAATGTTGTAAGAGGGATATTTCAGTTAATGTTTCTTCTGTGTTCACTTTGTCTCATAAATGAATATTGCTTCTTTATGCTACTACTATACTACTCTTTTTCTTTGCTGCTGCAATAATAAATTATGCAGTATATTCCTGTACCAATTCTGATATGCTTTGCCTTTGGTTTTTTTTTTTTTTTTATTGGTGCATATATATTTATGAAAGTGGGGAGAGAAAGAAAGAATACAGTATGATGAGTTCCTCTTTAGTGAAAAAGCTGATGGAGAACAGCCTGACATTGGTAGCTGCTGAGTTTTCAGACACACCTTTGCCTTTCCATGTCTTTGCTGAGTATCTACAGGACTGACTGGAATCTTTAATTTATGAAGGGAAGGATGACAGTGTTTTAAAGTGGGTTTATAATTTTTTTTTTTTTTCATTCTGCTTCTGAGATGCCTTTGTGTGAGGGATGGAAGTACAATTTTGGCCAGCTCCCAAAAGAGCTGTTGGAACTACTCTGAATAATGTCACTAAAATCAGGGTAATGCCTGAAGTTGTAGAGGTGATGGTGAGAGGTGTTTAATAAAAAGTCAGAATTCAATCTTTTCATTTAGAGGAAAGACGTTTCTGAGAACAGGGAGGAAGTGATAAGCTTGGGTTGTAACTGAGCCCTTTCCTCAAACTGAAGGGGACCATATACTCTCACAGGTGGTGGCTTGCTGAGGAGAAAGGTCTCTTGAAGTGGCAAAAGATCTGTCTTTCTCTGACTTGCATCTGTGAAGGTCTGCTGTCAAAGGAAA
Source organism: Cettia cetti (assembly GCA_013401135.1). NCBI lineage: Eukaryota > Metazoa > Chordata > Aves > Passeriformes > Sylviidae > Cettia > Cettia cetti. Next base: position 4,537 of record VZUI01056614.1, on the reverse strand, counting down.
CATGTCTTTATGCTCATGCCTGGATTTCCATTCTAAAGTAGTGTGAGTATTGGATTAAACTAAAGAGGAATTACTTGGTTAAGTTAGCACCCAAACTATGCTACTACATATTATTTTAAGTACGATCATGTACGCTTCTTATTCCCTTTATTCTGTTAGGGGATTACTCAAAGAGTTTTTAAGAAGTCTCTGACAAAACCAAGTCATGAGCTAGGCATACAGCAGCATAGTTAATGGCTCTTAGAGCTGCAATATATGATCTCAGGGTTCCAAATTCCTTATTCAAAGAAATCCAAAGAAACCAGAATAAAGTGTAACTCTTACTGTGGAATGACTTGAACTTCAGTTTCTCCTAATTTAGTTGCATTTCTTTTTGCAGGGTGACTGACAGCAAGTTAGCGGCAGTCATAGCCTCCTTTAGCTGCCAAAAGTGTCATCTTGAACCCAAACCACCCATCAGCTGACATAACTGATGGCTGAATGTGAAATATTTTTAATTTTAAAATAACCAGTTTGAAGACTGACAAGAATGTTTGATTTAAAAAGTGTCAGTAAGCATTTTGAGCCAGATGGAGATACCAATTGCCTAATTATTCTTAGAAATTAAACTTTATGTGAATATAAGCTGGAATCATTAACATTAAAGGTTATGTTTGTCAAGTACTGTCATAAGGTTCCTGTATCACTTGCCTGTCACTTAAAATATGTGCAACAGATCTTTGGTGGGACTCTCATGAAGTGCTATTTGCCATATGCTATTTCTCTGTGAGTGGGATGAAATAAACCTTTATTTATTATATATGAATGCTTGCCATTAAAACTAACCTGATCCCTTGAGAACTGGGAAACCCTTTCTCAGTTCAGAGGAGCAGGTATGCAAACTCCAAACCCGCCTCCTGCGGCTGAAATTCTGTAAGGATTAAGCTAATCTGTGAAAGATATGGCATTTTGGAACCATTTTGTGTACTCGAGATGCTCCAGAAGTCAGGCAAAAAACTGCCTGATGCTCAAATTTCATGTTACCCTGGGAGGGTTTATGGGCTTGGCCAGCATAGCCGAGCACTGGCAGACATCATTGGGAGCTATCTCCTTCCTCTTGCAAAGGCCTAATTAAAATGTTTCTTCTCATAACCATAAAATTACAGTTTTGCAAGACAATAGGAATTTGTATGCCTGAGTACCATTATTACTCCTCCTATCTAGACACTAAACAACAGCAGGACAGAACACAAGGTGAAACATGAATGCTTTCAGACAAAGTTAAACTTGTGGTGTTGGTGAAGACTGCTGCTGGAGAGGAGTGCTAGCATTCTCAAAGCTCTTGCTATTTAGTGGGGTGAATTCATCTGACAGTAATGCACATTTTATTCTACTTGAGGTGTTTTTTATCCATAAATTTCCACTCTGAATTCTCAGTAACTTTTTTGTTTGCTTGCATTAGCCTTTTTTGTCAAAGCACTTCCTCATTTGTTATCCAGGGAAATATTAAAAATAGCACAGTTCTGGCTGGCAGATGCAACCATACATTATTGAATTCATAATGCAGGCCTAAAATATATCCTGGGAGAAGGAATTTATCTCAGTCAGACTATTCTTACTTACAAATATGATATGAATGATTATTGTGTCTGCAATTTCTCTTTAATTATAAATATTATTGGTGATGAATTAATTTATTATCATTGTAAATGAAATAGAGTATCATTGTAATGGGTGTGCCCATTAGAAGAATATTTCAATATTCCTTTTATAATTTTAATGCCTTTTAACATTAATTCTTCTGAGTTATAAAGTCCTCTATTGTACTCCTGCAGAAGGTTAGAAAAAGACAATTAATTTCTGATTTTTTGGTAATAATTCATTTTGTGTAGAAAAAACAAATGCCAAAGCTCTGCATGGAGTGAGAGATTATGTGTGACAGGGTAGGGGGCCTGGTAACTTGTTTTCACTTTGGGGAGAATATACCAGGTTAAAAGAAGTGTTTACTTATTATAATAATTTTGCTTTTCAGCTAAAGTGGAGGGACTAAGGTTAGCCCCCCACCAACAAAAAAAAAATATTCAGAACCTCATTTTCCTTAAAACAAAGACTATAATAACTACAAGCAATTTCATTTCAGAAAATGAGCTGAAAGTTGACAATGTTGGACACTTGATTTTGTAAAACTGATGGATTATATGCCCAAGGGATACGCTAAAGGAAGCATATAACTGCTATCCTTAGAGAAATTTTAAATACTTTTACTGATCAGAACAATATTTTTAAAACAGAGGAAAGACATATTTTCTTGAATGATTTTGAAAAGCCTTAAGACAGATCTTCAGGTATGTGCTCTAAGAATGTTCTTGTGTTCTGATGGCAGCTCTGGCACAGGAAATGGAGGTCTGCAAAAAACAAGCTGTAAATTGTAAAGATGAGCAAGTGTTGATCATGTAATCATATCCTTAAACGAGGCAAATTCAAAAAAAAAAAAAAAAAAAAAGGAATGTTCTATCTCCTCATCATTCCAAATATCCAAGGGTATGAAGAGCTGGGATTACTGGGATTAAGGCTATTGGAAAATAATTTGCAGGCTATGTGCATCAAGCAGTGTCTCTCTTCAAACAATTTTTTTATGTTAAGCAACACAGTATAATCACAGAAGACTTGGGAATAGTAAGATGACTACCGATTTACTTTAATGCAAAATGTGGAGCAAGACAATTGCATTAATCTTGGGAGTGTCTCTTGGAGAACTGTCTGTTTAAACTGCAGCCTGTAGTTTAATAACAGAAAAAAAGGTGGGGGGGTAGGGGAAGTTGGTGCTGATCAAGGCCTAAAACACTGCAGTATGGCTTACCGAAATGGAGCAGTAGAAGTTCTTGCATGGAAAGGAGGATGGAAATGCACAGTCACAGGGAAAACTTTTATTTGGTGCCAGGGTATTGGGAGGAGAGTCATGAGGGAACTCGGGATGGGGTCACCTGGGATTTTGTAATTCATGTCTTTCAGTCCTTGATTTATGATTTGCTTATTAAAACACCTAATTCACCTCTAAGGAAGATGAAATGAAATTAAATAGCAACCCAAACTGAGAATAGGAAAAATGGGACAAGACATGGTCAGTTCAAGTCTCTGGGCAGTTCAGTTTAGGTGGTGAAGTTTAGATTAGTAGTGTCAATATTTCCTGCTTAAGCTACTTTGCATGTTTCTTCTTCCCATGAGGACCACAACTTAGGAGAATAGAATTACAGAAAAGCTTTACTCTTTGTTGTTTTGTTTTTGTTTTCTGATTTGTGGAAAAGATAAAGATAACAAGGGAACATATAGCATTCTCCAATTTTGACTCTTTGCTAAAATAGACCCTTATTAGATTGAATATGTTTCAAGAAATCTGGTCCATGAAAGAAACAGGACCGACTTGCTAGTAAAGTTTGTTTGGATTTTGTGACCATAGGTGAGGAAAATCCTTACATCAGCAGGAGAGCACAAAAAATCTACAACCCAACAAAATCAATGCCTTGTGCTGTGATCCTACCACGTCTCATGACACTGCTGTTGTCGAAGATATAAAAGGCTTTAGACAGCTGTGTTATTAGAAGATGCTTGTTCTTAGCATGTACTGAGAAAATGTCTCACTCTTTAATCTGTATTCAAAACCTGAAGAGTCATTGAAAAACTCCAGGTAACATCTTGAGAATCTGGCAGAGGCTTGAGGCTCATATCATCTTAGGGCCTCAGACAGTCCCAGCAGTTTTCTACTGCAATTATTGCTTTTAACAGAAATGACAGAAGCCTTTGTCAAAACCAATTTTTTTGTGGAGAACATAACTATCCATTTTCAGCTGGAAGGTTTGGGCTGGGTCTTTGGCTTAAACTGTGGGAATACCATGCAGCCTGGTTAGTATTAACAGGTAAATCAACAGCATAGTTTTTGATGTTTTTGAGGCTCTCAGAAACATCCAGATCCCTTTTCCAAATTAGACGACCTGTAAAAGTTGTGAATCCCAAATGGAGTGAAGGTCTGAAGACTCCTGGTAGTCACAGCATGAAAAATGAAAGACCTTTGTGCTAACAGCTTGACAGGGGGGCTGAGCAACTCTCAACATCTACTTGAGAAGCAAGGACAAGCAATCAGGCTGTGGTGGAAAAATGTATTTTTAAAGAAATAAAAATTAATAACATGTATATATTTCTCTAAGATGAGAAAGGAGAAAGCCCCATCACTGATATCCAACTCTGGGCAAGGACCCCAGTATAATGACTAACTTATAACCCTGCCCTTGCCAGTCCTTCAAAGAAAATTGGTGCTGTTAGTCACAGGACCCAGGTGGACACTGATAGAGTGAGCTTACATCAGAGGAAGAAACAAAGATTTGAAAGTGTTTTAACTGTATTTTATATATATATATATTGAATAATTCAAACTATTCAGCAGTTAAAATATTAGGTAGGGTAACTGTCTTGGTTTAGGGTAAATTTGGGAGGAAACCTCTGAAGGGGGTTCCTCTGGAAAGCAAACCCAAACAGCCCCTCCCCCCAGCCAGTCCAGGAAAAA
>VZUI01056613.1:0-14166 GCA_013401135.1 Cettia cetti | reverse complement strand
TTGTTTATTTTAATATTCCTAGTAAAGAACTACTATTCCTATTCCCAAATCTTTGCCTGAAAGCCCTTAATTGCAAAATCATAATAATTTGGAGGGAAGGGGGGGTTACATTCCACCTTCCAGGGAAAACTCCAGTTTTCTTTAGCAGATACCTGTCTCTCTAAACCAGGACAAGCAGGACCCTGACTTCAAATAGACGAGTCAGGAATAGCCTAGGTGTGTCAAGGGTTGAACCAACTTGCCAGTGCCCCTTTTTGTGAGGAAAGTTCAGGATATTTCAGACAGAAAATCTGGGATCTATATTCCAGCCCCTTGTTCCAAACCTCTTAGATCAGCAAACCCAAGAGTAGATGAAATTCTCCCCATGACTCAGCTAGGATTGACCTTGAGTTGCATTATTTGCAGAATCTCTATGCTTCAGGCATATTAGAAAAAATGTGGCCAAACAGTTCCACCAGATTGCAGAACAGGATTCCAGTATCTTGTCTGCTTTGATTTTGAAGTGCTCTCAACATCCTACATAATCTTATGGGGTTTTCTCCCACAAGGCAAAATGCCTGAGCTAGAAGCTGAGGAGGAAACTGGCAGTGAAAATATGTCATTGTGTTGCAAAGGGCTCGTTTTACTTTGCAGACAAATTAAAGAAATATAAATCCGTTTGCTTCAGTTGAAAGAATACACCAAACTGCATGATACAGTATAACCTGCCTTCAACTCATGCCAGCTTCCCCCTACAGGGGGATTTTAAAGAGCTCCTGTGATGCAGTAGGTTTACAGCCATATCCACCCCAGCCCCTGCACCCCACCAGTGCAGTGACTCAAAACAGGCAAAGAGAAAGACTTCTGGGTTCACAACGAGCTCAGATAACTGTTTAGTGTCTTTAATATTGATTGAGCAACCTAGCTTTGAGCATCCAAGATTGGAAGTTGTTTGGTCTAATTCACAATTGCTTCTGTTCATCTATTAGCCTGTTATATTTCATTCTGAAAGGGAAAACTCTCTTACAATATAATTACCTATGCAAACTCCATCATGCGTCTATGAATATGGTAGGAAAATGAAAATTTGATCTGACACCTGTGTACCTATGCAATCTACAACGTCCTCTGGTTAAAAATAGGCTGACACGGCTGCTCATTGTTTTGTGTCAGGTAACATGTCCTTTAAGTCAGAAACTTAAAGGGCTTCAGGAGTATGCTGTACTTGTGATTAATACACATAAAAATATGACAGAAGTAGGGCAATTCAGTAACAGTTTGTATACTGTGTATTTATGTAGTTATTGAGCCATTTCATGTGGAAGGCATCCATGGGCAGTTGAAGATAGGCACATATAATGGGATCATCCAGACTTTCGGAGACTACCGATTCTAGGATTAATTCTATTCTAACACAGATGTTTCAAGTACTAGAATGTGTCTAGCTCTTTAGTGAATATAAAAGGAGCCTGAAATTGATGCTCAAAGGCAGACACACACATTGTAAACATGTAGGTTATTTGAAATGAATTCTGCCCTGTGAGACTATCCTGGGTTAAATATTGAGGTATTTCACCCCAATTACTATTATTAGGCTAAATTACACATTTCCAGAAGGCAAGCCTGCTTTGCTTCTACATAAAGTGGCTCTGGCTCTTGCTGAATCCAGCAAGTAGATTTTGAACTGCAGGACTAAAAAGCCCAGGAATGGAGGAGACATAGGAATCTTAGACCTATTTCAGAAGTGCTGATGGATTAGAGTCAGGGACTGGTGGCTGTAGTCCACACTGGGTGTTTGAAGAAGTCAGATCTGCATTGGTGACTACTTTGGTAGACAGGCATGCACTATTTTACAAAGGTTTCCTCTAAGTGCCTCTACAGGTATTACTATCAATAAGCCATTGCTCTTCAGAAGGCCATCTGCTTGTAATTTTTAATGCCTTTAGCATAGATTTCCAAAGGAGAATTGCTGGCAGGGACCATCAGATAATCACAGGGTGCTGGAGCTAGGACCTGCCCAGAGATGGGAAAACCACATCTCTTACTGGAAAACTAAAAGAATAAGGCCTGAGGCTCAAGGCATTGCAGTCAGAGGGGAGTGTGTGTAGTAAACATATTGTTAACATTGCTGCAGCTCATATGCAAGTGGGGAAGGGCCCTTCTGGGTCACTGAACTGTGCCAGATGAGACCTACTGTCCTGGCCATACTGGTGTTGATACCTGGGCTACTAACCCGAGGCTCACTCAGATCTATCTCCAAGTGCGGTATTCAGTGCTGGCTGAAATGCAGTACATGAATAGCTCCTGCAGCCAGAAACTCTCAGGAACATCAGCAGCTGCCAGTCTACTCTGTCTCAATCTTCTGAGAAATTTCCAGTTTACAAACACAAAAAAGCATTTTTAGCTTTTTAAAAACATCCTCTAAGGTCTAGTATTTTGCTGATGATGATTTCTGCAACAGCCAGAGCACACTTGAGCTCTTCTCCCCATTACTTTACATGAATGTTAGATTTTGCTCATTTCTTTGGATGATTTTTTAGTGCATGCATCCCACAAAGCTCTACAGCTCTGCTATAGATGCTATTCATAATGGGAAAAAAGATCTAGTACACTGTTTTCCACAAGTATACAATATATAGGAGACACAGTAAGTGAATTTACTAACCACTTCTAGAGGGTTATTTGCACTCTTAAAACAGTTGCATATTGGTGCCAAAGCTCTTGTGGATCTAGATCTCTCGACATGCATTTAGCTGAACTTTCTATGGAGATATTTGGCCTTGAAATCACTTAAGCCAACCTTTTCAAACTTAAATGCCAATTAGGCATTCTCTTCCCACCTAATGCAAACTCCAGAAGTCCTTTTTATTCCTACAGCAGAAGAGCAAAGTTTAAAGCTAACATCTGTCTCAGTAGCTCTGACTCCACAGATGCTGAAGCAAGCACGTTCCCCTACCTGTCCAGATGACTATAAAGCTAATGGCATGCCGCTTGCCTGTGGGCAGCCTTTCTGGATGCACCTGGAAGTGTTTAACTTGTTGGGTCTGTTCGAAGTTGTGGGTCCCTACGTGCTCCTAATCGTGAACTTCAGCCGTGCTCAAATCTCCCTTTATGTCTCTCCTTCTGAGTAACCTGCAAGCCTGGTTTCTGAAAGTGGCCTTGAGCTGCCTCTAGCAAGCAGGAACAGGCAGCCTCAGCAGGGTCAAATACTCAAGCTTGCAAGACGCAACCTCAAACGGTCGCGTTTCTGAGCTGTTTGTTCCACACCAGCCCACACCAAAGCTCCTTCCAGCCTTAGGTTCATCTCCCACCCCACTCACACGTCTTCTCGTCTTGCAACTGCAGCCGCAAGGCAGAAGCTCCCACAGGCCGTGGGATTGCAAAGGACGACCAGTCCGTAACCATTCGCTCTTGTGTAAAGACTTGGACTTTGTCTGCGACAAACATTTTTGCCTACATTGTTGAGGTCCGGACAAAAAGCACTACTAAGATCAGGGAGCTGGGCAGTGGCTGTTTTGGGACGAGCCATTGATGCTGCGCTGCGGGGTGAGCTCCGCCACATCATGCTTTCGCCATAGCACAAACTGGTCTTTCCTGGGCACCGCCGCCCTACACCAGGGCGCACGAACAACGGCGGAGCGGAGGGACTCTGCCCAGAGCCCTTAGCGAACCGCCGCTCGCAGCCGGGGTGAGACGGGGACGGAACCTTCGCCAGCTCCGTTCAGCACCGTCCGCCCCTTCCGCCGGCGGGCCCGCCCCTGCTCCCGGCAGCCCGTGCCCGGCATGGCGGCGCCCACCGCGTAGGGCCGCACGTTGCGGGACTCGCTGTGAGCTCCAGTCGCCTCCACCATGAAGAGCAAGTCCTCGGCCCACAAGTCGGGGAACACGCACCGGGTGAGCGCCCGCCCGGACGCGGCTGCTGGCCGGGGAAGGGAGCTCAGGCTTCCGCCATCGGTGTTAGTTCAGTGATCGTGCCCGCCTTCCGAAGCGGCACCGGGCCCGTGAGGGCGGGCGGCGTGGCAGGATCTGCTCAGCGCTGCAGGGTCCCGGCCGAGACAGCGGTGCCGGAGTGCGGCTTCTGCCCCGCACCGGGTCACCGTCCCTGACGGGCAGCAGGCGCACCACCGCCCCCAGTGTAGGAAGGACGGACATAATTCAATGAAATTAACCAGGGCGTTGTTTTAGGAAGGCTCAGAGCGGGGCAGTTTGCAGAAATCTAGGAAGATTTCTCTGCAGCTCTTTCATCGTGTTGTGCAGACGTGTGGGCTAGGAGCCTCGGTTTTGCGGGTCGGGGTGGGGTAGAGGGTCAGTCCTGCTCCTGGGCGTTTTGCCTTGATCTTCTTGTAGGGCTGATACTGTAGAGTATTATCTGGCAGCCTGTCTTTAGAAGTGGGGTTTCTGTTTGCAGTGTGTGTGCTATCAGGAGAGATTTAGAAGGGCTGTGCTTAGAATTGAGAGAGAAATATGTCCTTTTTTACAGTTTCTTACCTTTTCGGAGCGCCTAAACAACATTAATATTGATATTATTCATCGGATTGACAGAACTGGAACCTATGCTGAGGTGAGAGCAGCAATTGTGATTCTTTTCTGAAATCGCATCACAAGTAGATATAGTCCATGAAAAAGTCACTTAAGAAATTTATTTAGGAGGAAATTGGAAAGAAGCTCCTGCAAGAACTGCTTTTTCTGGGGTCTCATTTCATACTTTGTTCCTTTTTACTTTTTTACCTGGTTTGCAGTATTGCCATAGAGGCACTTTGACAGTACCACCCTGATGTCTTCCATGTGGCTGGTGGGCCTATTTCTGAACTGAATATGAAAGATGCTGCTGTGTCATTTAGCAGTCCTAGGAGCAGACTAAGAAAGACTTGAAAGTGCTGAGTAGTTGCAATAGAATCAGAAGTTTCAAAATCATAAGTTGGAAGAGGCCTATAAGATTATTGAGTCTGACTGTTAACCTAACACTGTCAAGCTCATTGTTAAACCATGTCCCTAAGTGCCACATCTACATGTCTTCTAAATAATTCCAGGGATGATTACTCAGCCACTTCTCTGGGCAGCCTGTTCTAATGCCTGACCACCCTTTCAGTAAAGAAATTTTAGTTTTGCTTAATATCCAGACTAAACCTCTTCTAGCACAACTTCAGGACATTTCCTCTTGTCCTATCACTTACCTGGGAGAAGAGATTGATACCCAAATACTGGCAGCATATATATAAAGCATGAGCATGTGTCTAAAGCATGAGCATGTGTCTTTATGGATCACAAGGATCATTTCTATGTGTCGTATAAATCATCATGATTATAGCGCTTTGCAGGTTTATTGCCACCTGGCCTACTGGATTGTTCTTCTGAACTTTCCACTCAGTAGCTGTGAGGATGCCAAAAGAAATCCCAATGCATTGTGCTGGATGAGCTATGGCTCACCATCTTAGATTATCAAGGCCAGTCAACAGAGGTATAAAAAGCAATTATGTAAGCAAGTTCTGCCACCAGAAAATATTTTCAAATGTGTTTTGAATATTGAAAGAAAAACTTATTTTCAGGGAAACTCCATAGTACCTGTTGAAATTAGTCATTGAGATTTCTTAGAATATTCTTTAAATGTTTAAGGCACTTGATAGTTGTCTTCATTTGAACCTCTCATCTTTACAGGACACATTCATTAGGGTTGGTAGCTATTCTCCATCTTTGTTTTGGCAGGAGGTTGAAACCTACTTTTTTGAAGGACTGCGGAAATGGAAGGAACTGAACCTCACTCAGCATTTTGGTATGTCATTGATATTCATGTTTTCTACTTTCCTTAGACTGCTAAAATATGTTTTTCTTCATCAAGAGCCCAATGGGAAATTATTGAGGGGTTTTGGACTGGGCTCTGGAGCACTGTTATTCTAACACCTTAAACATACATGTTTACCAGGGACTGGTAGAAAACTGGTAGTTTTCAGGGCTTCTCTTCTGTTGTTTGAACAGTGCAATTCTACAATGAAGTGGCCAACAAATGCCAGTCCTTCAACCAGCTGGTTTATTACCAAAGTGCTGTTGTGCAGAGCTTGAAGACACATTTGCAAGTCGAAGGCAGTCTTGCTTACCAACCCCTATTAAAGTGAGTATATGGTGACAAAAAGTAGTCGTAAGCCTTGATGGTATTACAAGTAAACCTGAGTCCTCTTGTAAGTGTTCTTTGTCTTTATTGTGCCTGAAGAAAATAAGCAATGAGATGCCCAAAGTGCTCATATTACCCTGGTAGAGCTTTATGGTTCTAAGTCTTCAAAAAAAATATAATTGTGACAAGGCAAACAAATTAGCTGGAGTGCTTACTGAATGTCACACATTATATTAATGTACTGTCTTTGATGTTAATAATTTGTTTCCTTGTTTACTGCATGATTTTTTGAAAATCTTAAGTTTCTTACCATCCACTGCCTAATAGGTGATATTTTTTTAAAAGTGAGAAGTAAAAGTGATGCTGCCTTTCTTTCCAGAGACTGTGCTGGGTTATGCAGTGTTTGACTAGGTTTTTATTGATTTGTTTTTGAAATGCACTAACACTGGTGTGTTTTCTGAAACACAGTCTAGTGGTGCAGCTAGCCCGAGATCTTCAGGCTGACTTCTATCCTCACTTTCATGACTTTTTCCTGGCCATCACCAAATTATTGGATACGCAGGACACAGAGCTGCTAGAATGGGCTTTTACCTCTCTTTCCTATCTCTACAAGTATTTGTGGAGATTGATGGTGAAGGACATACACAAGATATACAGGTAAAAAACATATTTAATGTCTGTCTTGATCAGCAGTTACTAGATGCTGTAGAAATGTAAATGCCACATGAATGCGTGGCTTAATGCTTCAGTATACTTTTTAGCATGCTTTCTCAGCTTTTCTCAGAGACAATCTGGCCAAGCGCCAGGGAGTTACCAAATGCAGGGAGTTCCTGAACTGCAGGTGCTTGAAGACTGATTTCGTGTGCTTGCTGTGTTTTTAAACCTTTCCCAGGTATCTGCCTTGGGCAGCTGCTGTAGACTGACTGAGCATGTGACCTGATCCAGTGTGACCATTTGTTCAGTCTTAATTGCTGATGTAGCTGGGCTCTTCCTTTTTACATGGACAGTGGTTCCATGTTTCTTCCTCCTAATTTCAGTTTGGAACAGATGGAGCAAAAAACTGGTTACAGATTTCTTCCCCAGCCCAGGCTAAGCTGTCAAACATATTGAAAAATGATCTGCTCAATTTGAAAGATTCTGAGGCACCTCTCCCTCTGCAATGAACCTGTAATGAGCCACTTGCCACTGTTACTGATACCAGTAAACTGCAAATATTTATCAGCCTTGCAAACTGAATATTTCAAAACTTTTAAGTGTACAGGAGAGCTTGTTTGCTCAACTGAAATACGAATCTGGCGTATAAATCAACTTTTGTTTTACTTGTTGCTGCTAAACATATTATCTTGAAAATCTTGATGCTGCAGTGAATCTGTGTGGATCTGCAGATTTGAAAGGTATTTCTGATTGTAATTTAATTTGCCTGGCACTGTCATTTGATCTTCTTCGCAAAACTCTTGTTCTTTATGCAGGGAGAGTGGAAGGGAATCTAGATGAGGGAAGGTATTGGCCCTCTCTAGACGGACAGGTTCTTAGTGTTTGTAAAAAAGTGGTAATGTAGACTGGAGACAATTTTTTTTAACCAGCTGATGGCAATTCTTGCATTATCCCTAAGACAACAGATTATTTTGTATGTTTGTAGCCTATACAGTACACTGCTGGCTCACCACAAACTCCACATCAGAAACTTTGCTGCTGAAAGTTTTGTCTTTCTCATGAGAAAGGTAAGTGGGATGTTTGTGCTTTCATGCTATCATCATTTTGAGGTGGTTTTTGGATTCAATGTGCGATATTAGGTTTTCTCCAGAGAAAGGTTAACAAGGCCTGAACTGGCATACAACATGTCCTGAGTTGTCATTTTTTTGTCATTTTGTTGTTTTGGGGTTTTTTGTCATACTGAGAATGTCATGCATTCTATGTCAGTAGTGGCAAATAGAGGCCTTAGCACTCTGTTTAGAGACATTAAACTGAATGTGTGTGGTTGCTTTATCTAAAATGACTAGAAATATTAAGGTAATCCCACAGAAGGGAGGCTTGAATTTGTATATGCACATTTGCCCACTGGCTTTTTCACAAATACTTAAAGGCCTTTGGGGAGCTGAAATTCTTGTGATGTTTTTGCACTCCTGAAGATCACTGTATGTAACGTTCTCAGGCAGATCAGCCAAGATCAGACAGCAGCCTTTAATGGAGTAAGGAGAGGAAGTGGTAGTTGTTGGGTTTTCTTTAGTCAAAACATACGAAAGCCAGGATTCCTTAGACCGGCTAGCAAGCTTGAGTATCCTTATTTTTGTCCTAAGTTGAGAGACCTTAATAAAGCATATTCATTTGATTGATTGTTTTTGGAAATTTCTAAACTTTAATTCAAATCCTCAGGAACTGAGGTGTTTAAAATATTGGACAAGAAGTCCCTGCAGAAATCTCAAGTGTGGTTCTAATTTCAGATGACTAGATTCTGTGTTCAGCTGACACACATCTCTTTCTCATCAGGACAGGGACTTCCTTTGTTTCAGTTGTGACCAGTTTAACAGTGCATTTATGCATGTGTTTAAAATCATGAGAATAATCAAACCCATATATTTCAGCTGCAGTGTGTACATTCTGAGGCTGTGGGAGCTGTAGTTACTAAATAGCTGATGAAATTTCTTCTTTGAATTTCCTTGTGTGGTCACAAAAATAATGAGTTTGAGCTGTTGTGGGAAGGCAGGACTAGGAGAACAACATGGTGCTGTGGAACCTTTTGACTGCCTCTATCCATCTGGCATCTCTGAAGAGAAGATAACATTTTTTTTTCTTCTTATATTTTGTAGGTTTCTGATAAAAATGAACTCTTCAATTTAATGCTCCGTGACCTGGGAGAGCACCCCGAAAAGGTGGAAGGTGTAGGACAACTGCTTTTTGAGATGTGCAAGGGTGTTCGAAACATGTTCCACTCCTGTGCAGAGACGGTAAAGACAAGATTGCTGCTTTAACTGTTACTGTTACTTAGGCAGTGCTCACCGAAACCATCCAGTGTTTCCTCACTCACCTCAGTGGATTCTTGATGATAAGCATGTTGGTAATTACTTAGTAGGGTCTGAAAGCCTTCTGAGAATATTTTCTGAGACAGGAAGGTTGTTTTAAATAATTCCTTTGCAGTATTCCTGTACATTGAAATTGTATGTCTTGCTCATATTTCAGATTTTAGGTGATAACCTTTTTTTTTTAACCTATAGTCATTCTAGAAAGGATTGAAATCACTGGAGTATTTTAACAATACATCACACTAATTAGTTTTAGGATTGCTAGATTTATTTTCTAAGTGTTAAAACACGATATGTTCTTTTCCTGTGCAGGCTATGAAGTTGATTCTGTTGAAGCTTGGGCCTATGACTGAAGAAGAAATTGAACTACCATGGCTAGCTGTTGGAGAAGCCTTCAAGCAAATGATCAGATCAACTGCAGTGCATATCCATAAGGAGCATTTTGACATTGTCTTCAAGTGCCTGGAGGTACACTGACTATTTTTCTTCATACTGTTACTTTTTTATTCATGAGTGACTGAGAAAAAATGGTGCTCTTGCTGAGGAAAGTATTTGTGTTTTACTGGACCAGAACTAGGGGTTTTTTCTGCTTTGAAAACATAAAATACAGAGTCATGGAATTCCACCCTTCTTTTCTAAGTTCAGAGTTACTCTGGTGACTGTTTTATGAGTGAGAAAGGAGCTACTGTCAGTGAGACTCGGAACTCAGTCCTATGGCTGGGCAAGGATGGGTTGTACAGTCCTGCCTTTGCACACATTGCAGAACCTTTGCTGGAATGTAGTGCTTGTTTTATGTTGCTGAACTACTGGTGGTTCAAAACCACTTTATAACAGTGAAAGGGAAGCTTTTTGTCCTACAGATCTTTTTAAAGCAAAGAGGTGGGTTAAACCTAGAAATCCAAGTTTGAATCTTGCAGCCCATTACTGAAAATCAGAATGTTTCCAGTCTGTGTTCCTGTGTTGCTGCTTGGGGGTTACAGTCTGGTTTGAAGGACCACAACTGAGTGCTGGGGGCTGTGCTGTGATGGATCAGGGTGATGTAGAATAATCTGCAATGACACAGCCTGGCAGTGTGTTTTACTTACCTGACCAATATTTAAAAGTTTGCAAACATCTGGTATAGGGAGATTTGCTAAGGAGGATTGAAGCCTCTTGCAACTGACAGCAGACTTGTGTCAGTTGTGCTCCTCAGAGGGATGAAATGAGAAACTGCAGGAAATCATTCACGTGAGCTTTTTTAAGGTAGTCCTTCCAGCATGGGTAAATAATTCCTATTGGTTCCTTTTTGAGACTGTTTTCCTGTGACTAACCAGTTTTCCAGAAAATCCCATGCTGCTCCTCTGGCTTCACCCAGTATGATAAGCAGTTTTTACCTGACTGTCATTAGCTGCAAATTTGTTTATCACTGAATGTTGTGTATCCCTGAGGTTTCTTTGACTCAGCATCTGCAGTTGTTAGGAAATCTTGGAAATTTGTGATGTATTTAGTTTTATTTTTAATGAGGCTTTTTCTTTTACCCTGGGAAGTGGTGGATGCATGGGGACATCTTGTTCAGAGGGAAAAGTTCGTGTAGTCTGTAGCTGTCTAAATTGGGCTCAATTTGTTGAATCAAGGATAGGAGTTTGTATCTTCTGAACAGGAAGAGACACTAATGTCAAATGTACCTTATATGGGTAATCTTTCAGCATCCACATTAGCAAAATTATGCATAAAGTGTAGAAGTAGCTAAATTCTCATAATTCCAGTGAAAGCTGGGTGCTTCCAAGTCAGTGTGGGTGTGGAGCCCAATATTTCTCTTTCCTATTTTGTATGTCAAGTGACGGCCTTTCTGGAGACCCTCATTTTAGGCGTTCTTGTGTTTCTGTCCAAGGAATCTGGGATGCATTTTTACCTAAGGGAAATTTCACCGTGTTTCTGCACAGTTTAATTTGTGGAATATGTATGAGAGAGCCAGCAAGAGTTTGTTGAGCAGCTGAGATACTGAGTCTTTAGAATGTCCTTCAAATAGCAGTAAGTGAAACAGAGTCTGTTCATTTATCTGAAGCATTTCATTTCTCTATTTTATTTAAACAGGAGTCACTCTTGGATTTGCAGAGGAAAATAACTAAGGTCAACTGCTCTGTGGCTTCAGAGCAGATGGAAAGGATTCTGCAAGCTTATCTGATCCTAGTGGAACATGCAAATGGATCTAAAATCTCACTGCCTGAAGATGTCTGTCAGGTAGGTCAGACTGTCATTTTGATGTGTCAGAGAAGTATCAGTTGAATATGGAAGAGGTGTGGTCAGCTGGAGCATTTGTACAAATTTCTGATGCATCAGTGGGCTTAGGATTTGAGTTGATTGAACAGAGACATATATTTTGAGTATTGCTACCACTCTGATCCTGTGAGATTTTACCTCTATATTGTAATGCTAGTGTAGCCAACTTTAAATGAGCAATGGGGAAAACGGGCTACTGCTTTTGGAGTCTGTTCCTGCCGCTGTATAGGAGACATCCCCCGTATCAGTGGTATAGAGCAATTTTGCCAGATTCACATACAGTTGACCCCATTAGAGTAGATTTAGGGCCTTCAAACTGAAGTAGGACTATTAGGATTCATTTCTGTAGGCTAAAGCTTAGAACTCTACGTCCTCCTAGTTCAGGGACTGTTGGTGCCATTAAGACCAGATACTCATTATCTTCATCGACAAATACGAGTTCTCTCTTTTTCATTTCAGGTTTTAATAAAAATGTTACAAACACCATATCTCACATCGTCTTGCTGCAGTATGCTGCTCAACACCATTTCTGGATTCCTGCTGGCTGAAAATGTTTTGTTGCCAGATTCTTTGACCAAGGAAGCTATTGGGAAGGTAAAAAGGATTGCTGCCTATGCCAGAAATCCCAGACTTCAAGTTCCCTAGAGCAGGGTGATTTCTAGCCATTCTATTTCAGGCTAGGAAATATGCTATAAGATTCACTTTAGCCTTTTTGCACATATAATGAAGAAGCAGCCCAATGCCTTAAGTAAAGTCTGATGGGGTCTTGGGATTGTCAGCCTAGCAGTTGTCATTGCTATACAATACAGCAATGCCACCATGGCAGACATCATTGCAATGAAATCTCTGATTCAAACACCTACAGGCTCTGTTGAGAAAGGAAGGAGACCAGTGAAGGAATACGTCCTGCCTATGGTGATAAATTAGATAATTGAGTCAAACTTAGTGAAAAAAAATACATTTTTCTTGAAGTTTCCAAGCATTTAATGAGCATGCCTTAACCTTGTGAACAAGGTTCACACAAGTGCAGTTTTGATTTAGAAAGTACACGGGTAAGCATATTTCAGTACTACGTTTGTTCCTGGAGCATTGAGATGATTAGCTGCATACATTCCTATCAAATGTACTGTTGCAAAGATTAACAGATTATACTATGGAGTCTGGTTCTTTAGTTTTCCTGTTACAGTATATTATAATTTTGCAATTAACAGTGTGGACCACAGTGTTAGTGTGTGTGTGAAAAAATATTTGAAATAAAAATGCCATGCAATTTACAATGGCAAAGCAAGACTTGTGATTGTTTAAAAAGGATCAAATTTCATCTAGTTCTCAGTGTTGACTTGTGCTGAAGTAAGATTGGGTCTGCCTGTGGCATGAGGCCAGTTTTGCTCAGGAGACTTCTTCAAACATTTGAGGATATTTGTGTGGCCTTCTGTTAAACTGGAGGAGGCTTAAAACTGTGTCCTTGTGTTCTGAAGGGTCTGGGAAAGTGGTCTAGGTGTGTATTTTATCTTGGCACTGAGGAGTAGTGATCCTGGGTATCTCAAAGGACTATTCCTGTTTTGAATCCTTCAAAAGCACAGAGGTTTGCTCTGCCCAAGAGGTAGTAAACTTTCTGCAACCTGCTAAACAGAAAAAAATGCCAAGTTGAAATATGTTTTGGGCCTAAGCTTTTTCCTAACAGTTAGTGTGTCTGTGCTTCAGCCCTAGAACTTTCAACTTACATTTTCCATATCACACTGAAGAGATAACTCAGTTGTCTTTGCACAGAGACAGTAGCATCCAGCAGTGTTTGTCAAAAAGGGTTGTGTCACTAGGGTTTGTTAAAAAGGACTATGCATTTCTGTATCTGAATTGTGACTTGAAAACAATGCTGCTCTATGTGCTGGAATTAGCAAGAGAGTATCTCAGAGTTCAAAGCGTCCTTGATTTGTATACCAGAAAAAATATCCCTTGGATAGTGAAGAGCTGACTATAAAATGTCTCTCTTTCTGCAACCTTTCACTTATGTCTTTCAGGTATTTGCAAGTGGATTTGAACGACATTTTCTTTTGGACTTCTCTGAAGCAATGTTCACAATGAAGCAATTTGAGAGGGTAGGTGGAAGTGATTGTGCATTATGTTTATTTTTGTTGCTAAGGGAAACAACTGGAGAATCCACAGTATATTTACCTGCCTTGTATGCTGAAGGATTGTTGTGTATTGATGTTGTGATATGAAGTTTATTTAAACTTCTGGCATGATCTGATAAGAAGGAAAGAGGTTACTTTTGCTGTTGTTTTAAAAGTTGTGTAAGGGTTGGAGAAGATGATTGGTATCTGTTCACAAAAAGAAGCTTGTCTGTGGGAACTGAGGAGGGGTGAGTGTGTTATGGATGGGAGGAAAAAAATGAGTTCTGGAGAAACTAAATGGAAATGAAGAATAAGCCCTATAAGTGGTGATCTGGGAGAATCAATTAATTAAAGGGAGTGCGAGGTGAAAGCCAAGTCAAGGATCTGGAACGTCCTGATAAGACTGGATTTGGTTCAAAATGAGTTTTTGCATTAAATTACTGTCCCTGCTGGGATAGGAAAATGTCTCTGTGCTGGTGTCTAGGGGCACCAGAACTGATAAGACCAATGCTTTGCTGGCTTATTTGTGAGCATTTGGATTTTCCTGTGATTGGTGTCATGGGGTTTTTTTGTGGATTTGATGATTATTAAAGAGACTTGCCGATCTTTGACTTTTTACTTTTTTTTTTTTTTTTTTTTTTTTTTTTTTTTTTTTTTTTTTTTTTTTTTTTTTTTTTTTTTTTTTTTTTTT
>VZUI01056612.1:16016-20611 GCA_013401135.1 Cettia cetti | reverse complement strand
TCCATCCATCCATCCATCCATCCATCCATCCATCCATCCATCCATCCATCCATCCATCCATCATCCATCCTTTATCCCTCCATCCATGGATCCATGGATCCATCCATCCCTCCATCCATCATCCATCCATCCATCCATCCCTCCATCCCCACAGTGCTGTAGTGACAGGACAACAGGAATGAGTGACAAAAGGAAAGAGAGGAAATTTAAATCCATGGATGTCCCTGTGCCGTGTCCCTGTGTCCCTGGCACAGGGTGCCCAGAGCAGCTGTGGCTGCCCCATCCCTGGAAGTGCCCAAGGCCAGGCTGGAAGGGGCAACCTGGGACAGTGAAATATTTTAGGGGGTGGGACTGGAAGAACTTTCAGGCCCCTTCAAACCCAAACCCTTCTGTGATTCCATCCCAGCTCAACACCGAGGGGCTTCACACTCAGCTCAGGGTGGATTTTTCCATCGCTGCTTTCCCAGCTCCAACAGGGCCGGAATCAAAGGGATCTAAACCCCTCCCTGCTTCCCTTGAACATCAGTTTGTCTGGGCCGTGAACTCTGCCGCTCTCACTTTCCCCCTCTTCTTTCCCCCCTTTTTTAAAAGCTTTCCCTCCCTGCTCTTCCCCAGCTCCCTCCCCGCAGCCTCCCAGAAGCACCGGCGTGTTTTTAACCCAGGCATGAAACAATCCCAGAGCCGCAGATTGTGATGTTTCAGATAACATACGGAGAATGTAAATCCTGTCAGCAAGTGCAACAGCCGTAAAAGGCTAAAATGGATTCCTGCGGATTAGAAATAAAGCACAGAAAGGGCCCTGTTCTCTCACTTTCCTCATCCCACAACCTCCTCCACCCCCCTCTCCTCACTCCCCTTAAAAAAAAAAAAATCGCCTGGAAATACAAGGGGCGAGTTTTTATTTTTTTTATTTTTTATTATTTTTTCTTTTTTTTATTTTTTTCATCAACTTAAAAGAAAAAATAAAATACATTCCAGGAAAAGGACTGCTGCTAAGAAAACTCAAACCAGAAAATGCTTAAAGATGTTTTAATGACTTAAACACAGGGCCGGGATTGTGCCTAAAAGTTTCCACATTTAAAAATGAAAAAAAAAAAAAAAAGAAAGAAAAAAAAGGATGAAAATTCAATATGAAACGTCCCCCACCACCAGTGCTGCTGGATTTCTTGCCGGATTTCTCTCCCAAACCATCGGATTTAAGCCGGGGGTTGTTAAACGAGCTCCGCTTAAGCAAATTTTAGGCGTCTGTTCCAAACCAGAAAAAAAAAAAAAAAAAAGGAAAAAAAAAAAGAAAAAGCTCCTAAAAATAATGAAGGCCACGTGAGCGCGGTCCGAGAGGCTGTTAACAAGCAGCTGACAAGTTTCTGCTGCAGGAATTAGCCCCTCATTTAGGAGGAGATTAGCAGAAATCTTCGCTCTCATTACGGAGCGAGGCGCGCTGGCTGCGCCGGGGCCGGGCACAAAGAGCCCCCGCTCCGAGCTGCGCTGCCGGGGCTGCTTCAAAGCCTCGGGGGCAGCCCGAGGGGTCCCCGCTGAAGCCACCCCATGTAATTTGTCACGACTGTGTTGCGGAGGGGCCCCGGGAGCTGATCCGGCGTGAAGGGCTCGGTGGAGCCTTTGGGGGCAGAGCCGGAGCCGCTGCAGGGTCACGGCCCCGGGCAGGGCTGCGCTGCAGCTGCCGGGGCTGCGGGGCCTGGGCACCCTCACTGGGGCTCTGGGGAAAGCGCTGGGCTCCAGGGGTGGTGTGGGCAGCGGGGAGAGAGAAACTCTGCTCAAAGTGCCGCAAAGGAGAGGCAGACCTGGCTCAAATAGTTCCGAGAGGGAGAGACAAAAGCTGCTCTAACAGTCCTGAGAGGAGAGACAAACCCAGCTCGAACAGTCCAGAAAGGAGAGACAAACCCAGCTCACACAGTCCAGAAAGGAGAGACAAACCCAGCTCACACAGCCCAGAAAGGAGAGACAAACCCAGCTCACACAGTCCAGAAAGGAGAAACAAAACCTGCTCTAACATCCCCAAGAGGGAGAGACAGACCCGGCTCAAAAAGCCCCAAAAGAGAGGGACAAACCCAGGTCAAATGGCCCCAAAAGGGAGAGACAAACCCGGCTCAATCAACCCCAAAAGAGAGGGGAAAACCCTGGCTCAAAAAAACCCTGAGACATCCATGGGCAGCTCCATCGTGCCAGTGGCACAGCTTTGGCACTGCTCTGTCCCAGGGAGCATCACCTGGAGTGTCCTGGGCAGAATGAAACCCCAAATCCTTTGATAAAAAATCAAACAGGCCGAGCTTTGCCTGTGGATGTCCCAGTTACTGATGGGGATGTGGACACACAGAGGTACCCACAGGCAGAGCTGCTCCCCAAACCCCCCCAGTGCCTGGGAATGTGGGATAGGGAAGTTTGTGGTGTCCCACAGCAAAAACATCACCCGGGTGGAACCCAAAAAGGTCCCTGTGTCCTGTCTGGAGCCAAATGTCCCACCCTGCTCCCAAATCCCCCCGGCACCACAGCAGCCCTGAAGTCAAACTTGGTGAACCCAAGGCTCTCCCCACAGCTTTGAGAGGAGGAAAGTCCTCTCCTACAAGGATCCTTGGTGAAAATAAACCAGTGTGGGACAAAGGATCAAGCAAACCTCAGCTGAGAGCGACCCCACTGCTCTCCACCCTTCCCACAGCAGGAAGGACCTGCTGAGGCTCAAACCCAAAACTCAGCAGCTGCTCTGCCACCTTCTCCCCTTCTTCATCCAAAAAACCTCATTTCTCTTTTCCACTCCCTATTGGGGAGGGCTGGGTGGTTGTTGGGGTTTTTTTTATTATTATTATTTTTGAGAACGTGCAATCGTGTTTCAAACCCCAGATTTCCATCCAAAAGAGTAGGAGGCCGTAGTCAGACTTCCCAGACCACAAAGACTCATGGCTCCGTGGCTTTTCCAGCCAGATTTTCCATTGTATTCTTCCCAGATGAACTTTTAAAATGTGTGTGTGTGTGTTATGTGTCAGCGTGTGCGCAAACGTGCATGGTTTTACCTCTCTTAAAAATAAATTTTAAAAAATGAGCAAGCAAGTGAGGCTTTCAGGAGGTTAATCACAGACCTGCTGCCAAGTTGGATATGTGCATGGAAGGGGGGAGTCAAGAGTTTTAATCCCAGTTTTTGATAAATAGAAGACATTCTAGTCATAATAAAACGTGTTTTACACTTGAGGGGAGAAATAAGGGGGAGAAAAAAGGAAAGTTTTGGCCAGGCACTGCGAGCTCCTGAGCCCAAACAATGAGGTTCAGAAACATAACTGTAACGCATTAGTAAATTGACAATGAAATTGCAGTTACTTCACTGGCTCTTTATTAAATAAACACAGCCCGAAAGGGACCTGTCTGCCCCGGAGGTATTTGCAGAGGGTTCACGTTACAAACCCAACACCGGCACCGCTCCCCCCGCAGAGCAAACACATTCCAGCCGGACCCTGCGAGGTGGGGCCGGCCTGGCTTCTCCCCCTGCCCCGTCACTTTTTCCCTTTCATGGCAATCCCGGGTTTTACAGCCCCTGGACTGGCTGGGAGAAGGGGATGTGGGGATGGGACAATGGTGCAGCAGCCCCATCCCACACACCTGTCCCTGCCCTGCTCCAAAAAGCAGGAAAGCTTTTTCTTTTTGGAGAGCTCTGAATTTCCTAGGACTCTTTCCCATCCCACCCCCAGCTCCTGGTGGCACTTCTGCTGTTCCTGACCCTTCCCACTGAATTCCAACAACAAAAATTCCCAGTCCCCATTCAGCCAGCCACCATGGACCCCTTTGCAGCTACAGCCCCGAGCTGTGACCACCAGCACTTCCCACTCAGCAGCTGCACAAAAGGGGCTTCCAACAACATCTCCATCCCTGTCCTGCTCTGGATTGATCCCATCAACATTCCTGAGGCTTTGCCAAAGCTTTACCCACAGCCCTCCCACGAGTGGAACCGAGCTGACCCATCAGGAACCTTTGGAGATGCAGCTGGAGCTCCCACACAAGGTGAAAGCCACCTTACAAACCCTTCACCTGCAGCTCTACCTGACTATTCCAGCCAAATCCCAGCCCCATTCCGGCAGGGAAGCTGGGGCAATCCATCCCCACACACACACACACACACACACACACACACACACACACACACACGCCGGAGACAAAAGGAACGTCGGCGTGTTCAGCACCTTGCGAGGCCTTGAACGGCTGCCAAGGGCCTTTGGAGAGGGGCCAAGGCAGTCCATGAGATGTGAGGGATCAGGATTCTCAGCAGCCCATGGGGTCTGGAGCAGGCTGTGCTACTGTTGGAGCCTGGTCATGACACGCTTCCCCCTTGTTCCGAGATGTACCTCCTGTGGAGGCGGCTTTTTCCCGGCAGGAATTCTATCCCTGTCTGCCAGGAGCAGGGAAAACCCTCTGCTCCTCTTTGCTGCAGCACCAGAACTCAAAGAAGTGGTGGGGTTAAGTGTTTTCCTGCTCTGCTGTCATCGAGGGCTTTGTGGGAAAACATCCCAAAAACATCCCACAAAGGTAAAACAGGGATGGGAGGAATCCTGTGGAGAAGAGAATTTACCTGTCACTAATTCCATCCAACCAGTCTC